>VYZV01016757.1:34294-60966 GCA_013401275.1 Pandion haliaetus
GTACCTGGCCCCAAACCTGGCGCGGACTGTGCTCCGGCCGCCGGTGCCGGCGGGGATGCCTCCTGAAAGACCTTTCCTAAAGGTGCCTGGAGTCGCAGGCCGAGCTGCGGAGGGGTGCCGGGGCCGCTGCCCTGGGGGAAGGGCAACTCAAGGGCCCCTTCTCCTCCCGCAGCCGCCCGGAGCGCCGCTCTCGGCTGGGTCTTCTCCGCTCTGCCTCGGGTAAACGCTGCTCGTGTCCCAGGCATGGTGGTAGTGGTGCCGGGCCTCGGTCAGGGTTTCGATCCTTTCACTTTGTACCCAGGTGGGGACTTGGTTTTTTGGTTTGTGTTGTTTTTTTTTTTTTTTTAACTAACTAACGATTTGAGCATCCAGTTTGAGAGGCGATTTGAATGGATCTGTACTGAGTGTACAGCTTTTCAGCGTTAGTTTTCGGATGTCTTGAGCTAGGTACCTGAAATTTGGATTTCCAGAAATGTTTAGAAGAGAAAAGATGAAAGGTGTGTCATCGCTGGGCTGACTAAAATCATGATTAATGCGTTCGTAATTAATTCTGTTACAATCCTCCCCTCCCTCCTCCAGATTTACATCCAGGCAGCTCAGTTGCATATCAAAAGCCTCTCTTCATTTTCATGTAGTAAATCATTAGACTTTCAAACTGTTCTTGCTCCTTTTCTTCTCCCTCCACTCGCACCCTGACCAGTTGAAATTAAATTTTGGGGGGAGAGAAAAGAGTGTCTCCGCGTACTTGGTTAGGCACAAGTAATAAAGACAGCTTAGCAATAGGAAAGCTGGGAGTGTAAATAGCCATTATTTTCTCTCCGGGGTTAATTAGTTATCATCTTTATAGCTGCGTATGTAAGTATAGGATGGATGGAATTTTAAGGTGAAAGTGGCACAGCGGCTTTGGAAGGTACTGTTACACATCACCCTAACTTAAGAAGAATATCTCTTTAAAATGTGTTGACATTTAATTGACCTTTGAAAGTTCATTCTGTTAATCATACTCAAAGCACTAAAGCTATGGTTGACTGATCTGGTGTTCGTACATTCAGCCGTGCTCAGCATATAAATTCTGCAGCATAATTGCTACTTATTGAGCAAGAGTTTCTTTTCTTCTCCGAAAATGAGAAAGTTTTGCTTCGCCTCCGGCTGGGTGCTATGGGTAGAGTTGTGAATCCAAATGCTTTCCTGCCATCAGTTGTTGTGGCGGGTGTGGCCTGCAGCCAGGCAAGAAATTCCTTTGCTGAAACTGTTTTTCTCCTTCCTGAGGCCGCACGTAGGGCAAGGTAACCTTGAAGGTTACTTCTGTGTCTACTGGGAGTCAAACCACAATGGCTCACTTTTTTTTTTTTTTTCTTTTAAGCTCTTCTAAACTCCAGCTGTTTGGGTGGAGAAGGCTGAGTTGAAATAGGTTATTGCAGAAGGTAACAATGACACACACACCCCCCCAAAAAAAAACCCCAACCCTCCCCAAACCTTGGCTCTTAAAGTCAAACCTAATACACCTGTGTTAAAAGGCATGCTGCCTGTTTTATGGCTGTTGTCCATAGCTTTGTTGTAACCAAAACTCATATAGATACCGAGAATGGAAGCGTTACGTATGAGGTTGCTATCAAAAGATCTGGGTAAAGATTAATTTCTATTATGTTCACTTTCCAAAGGATAGGTTTCCTGGTGAGGTTAATATCACCAGCAGTATTTTTCGTGTGTTTAGACCTCTTGTGTCATGTGTTGAATTTATAAGTCTATTTCCTCGTGTGAAGGGAGGGAAATACTAAATGTTAAATGAAGTGTCTGTGATTCCTAATAATCACTAGCTCTTTGCTGTTACCATTGAAAACTAATTAATAGCTCTTATTCTTAATTAGAAATCTACTTATAAAGTTAGAGCCCTGGCAGTGCTGCTGTACTTTTCTAAGCTATTTTCTCAATGCTGCTTTTGTAGGTGGAATCCCCTTCCCTAACCATGAAGTCAGACGCGATATTCAAGCTGCGTTTGCAGCCAAGTAACTGCCCTGCCGCTCTGTAGGGTTAGGAGTTGTTAAACCCCAGGGAGGGGGGGGTCATCTGAGGGAGCGCTTTCATCAGGGCTGCGTGCAGCAACGTGCAAGTGCTTTGAATACTAAAAAGAGATCCTGTGGTTGAGTTTTGTTTGTTTTAGTACAATAGATACAAGTGCTGCGTGTGATTTGTTTCGCTGAACCTTTAGAAAACTGAGTGAAGATAAATACGCCAACAGCATGTCTGTACTTTCTGTACAGTTGACAGAAGGAGGAGGCAGAAAAATCCAAGGGAGCTTAAGGGCTGGAGTGTGCAGATGCCCGACCTGCAGCTGCTCGGATGCCCAGTAGCCCAGAGTCGGCACCTGCTCTGTCTGTATGACCTGCAGGGAAAGGCCACGCAAGGTGTCCTCCGGCCACCTCGGAGGACAACGAGCAGAGTGCCTCAGCTGACCAGCGGGACATGTAGGGAGAGATCTGCCGGGCAGGTTGGCTCTCTTAGAGGCTTAGGCCTTGGGTCTAGCTGGGTGAAGGTGTCGGTCCATTCGTATTATTTGCAGTTGCAAATAATACTGTCCTGGGACAAGATGCCTGAGCAGGGTCCCCTTTTCCAAAGGCTCTTCTTTAGGTCATCTTGCTGATTTGGAGGAGCGATTTGAGAGTGTTGCTCTCCTGGGTGGCAAGAGCTCCTGGGCTGAGCCTCTCCTATTGAAATGGCTGGACAAAGCACGGGTGGCATCACCACAGGGGCAAAGGCGTTCAACTGGGGTAATGAAAGCCAAGGTTTGGGTTGTGGCCTGAGATAGACCTAAGGGGGATTTAAACCTGAACCCTTCTTGTCCTAGTAGTTTGTATTGTACAAACAGGTTTCTGGTGCAGCCGGTCCATTCCCAAACTCCTGATTTTATCATTGGGATAAAGGACAGATCTGGAAGTTGCACTTTGAAAAGCACGTTTCGGCGGTTGAGGTGTAACAGGGTGAGCAGGGGATTTGAGAACCGCCTGGAAGTTTGGACGCGCGGTGCTGGTTCAAGCAATGTCATGAAGGCTTCAGTGTTAGTACGTGTGCCCACTGGGAGAAAGTTGTGTGCTTGAAGGGTAGTAGCAGCTGACCACAGATGTGTAAAGTTTTATTCATATCAAGAACTCTGTCAGACACCTAAACCCTTGAGGGTTAAGAGGGAGAGTCTTATGAAGGTGATGGTTGACGTTCTTCGTATCTGCATTCCTAGATTACTCTGAGGAGGATAATGTGAAGTCATTCACTGAAGATTATGGCATTGCATGAAAGGAATGTAACATCGGGCCATAAATTAACAGAAACAAGAAAAGCTCATTCTCAGCTCTGGTTTGTTAATCCAGCTATTTGCATATATAACCCTTTGCACCAAGAACTTGCGCTGCCTAAATGTACCTTTTACGATAACGGAACCTACCACAGCAAGTACGTATTTTCAAAGAAAAGTTCCCCTTCTCTTTTAAATTCAGGTGTGTGGGAAAGAATTTATACGTTATTCTCTTAAGACTATTTTTTCCTGTAACGCTTCATGTTGAATAAAACAGGACAATACCGTGGTCTTGATCAGCATTAGTCCAACAGATGCCTTTCCTCTGTGACCATTTGAAATTTAAAAGAAGTGCGACTTGAAGTGCAAATGCAGATGGGTTTAGTTGCATTTTAACATACTCACCGGTCAAGGTGAGCCCAAGCCATCCTAATGTGACATGCTTGACATAAGCCGAGGGGGATTAGTTATTAATACATTTGAAAAATAAAGTCTGGTCTTGCTTCAGTGTTTTTCTTCAATGACACATGTTCAAAATAAAAGCTTTTGTGACAAGTTGATGATAAACTTTCTGTGAGTCTAAACAACTGAGAGCTGTTCTTGGAGCTGTCAAGATAGGTTCTAATAGCTCTAATTTTTAGCTGACTGCAAAAGCTATATTTATCCACTGGGGATTTTCCTTGCTAATAAACATCAGGAAAGTTTTTTGGATAGGATACCATTTCATAGGTGTCCTCCTGTCCCCTTTTCTGTAACTTCTGGGCAATTATTTCTGCTGATCAGGAGCAAAATGCAGTTACACCACTTGTTTGCATCTGTAGACGGCTGTGTGGGGGTAGCACTTAGAGTAGCTCTTTGACTTATACTGGAAATTTCGGGATGAAGGTGGGAAAGGAGGGTAAGTTTAGGCTCCCAATGCCTGAAGCTAGCAGTAGGGTTTCTACTGTCTTTGTGCCCTCTTCCTACCTGCCCCTCCTGTACCTGGTGTCTCACATGTGGCTCTCTGGACAGGCTAATGCTTTCTATTTTTCTTCATAGGACTGAATTGTTTCTCTTCTTAACTTGGTGGATGGTTTTTCCATGTGCATATTAGTCTCTTGTAGCTTTTGCTTCTGGAAAGCTGGGAGGAAAGACCTTTTCACGCTGATGAGAATACAGGTTAAGAGAAATTTGAAAGTGTAACATTAACAGGATTCAGGTTTGTGGCCCTGTCAGTATGATGTCAATATTTTATCCGATTGGTCAGAGTATTTAATTAAAAACTGTGGGAACAAGCAAGTGTTTAACTACCTTGAGGCTGATGTTCAGCCTCATTCTGTTCCCACACCCCATAAGCCTGGGTATACCCAGGGAAAGGGAGGGCTGTTGGAAATAAATGAAGAATGGGACTTGAGTAGGTGTATTGCCCCAGCCTGTACATGTACGAAGGTTAATACATTTGCTGTGCATGAACTCTAGTTTTGTTCTTTAAATGTTGCTGTTACATTTTACTTGCATAGTGCTATGAATAAACAAATGTTTTCTAAATTACTTTAGCACCTGGTGTTGTTAACAAAGTTGCTTTCTGCACACTTTTAGTGGATGTGTTTCTTAACACAGTACCCAGAAGTTCTCTTGCATCTAGCATTAATTTCTGGTAATGTTCAAGTACCTTTGGGACAAGAGTAATCAGACTCTTCTGCAGTGCTTGGGGCTTATGCAGCTTGCTATGGATCATGTTATGTAAAAATAGTCTTGTGGTCAGACGCTGTATTTGTTTTGATCTACTGGAGGCGAAGGACAAACATTATGATTGTGCTAATTATTCTAAGTCTTTATGTCCCAATTGTGTGTCTGAGCTCTGTACAAGGGAAGGAGTGGTGGGAAGAGAAAAATGGCCTTCCCTGTATATTTGCAGGGGAGTTGGGATGGGTGCTGTGTCCTGGCTATGGGCAAGCAGAACAAATTCCTGCATTAATTACCTGACCCTGAAATCAGAAATACGAGGGTAAACTTGTAGCGTGAGGTGTGGTTCACTGGACCAACGCAAGGATCAGAGTTCCAGTCCCTGCTTTTCTTCAGGGGTACAGCAGGGTATAAAATACATTCCCCAGAGATGTGACTTCAGAGCAAATTAGATGTCCTGAATAAAGGCCATAAGAAATGTGAGTTAGGAGACAGTTTGCAAAATACAGGTTGGAAGCATCCTAGAAATTCTTGCAGTATGTTGGGGCAGAGTTTTGTATTTGAAGATGGCTCTGGTCAGCCCAAACATATGTTTGCTCCTGTGTGCAGGAATCTCAGATATGGACGAGATGCTGCCTGTAGTGTGAGTCCCCTCTGCCAGAGGCTTGTTCTCGCTGCAGCTGTATTTCGCCTTCCCTTTGAATATGGGCAATGAGGCTGATTATAGGTAGTTTGTTTACCCTGTTAAATCTGGTGTGTTATGCTCTCTTGGGTAATGCTTCTCCCAAATAACCATTAAAAGGTGTTACTGCCACTGGGGGCTGTTTTCTTGTCCAATATACACTCTTTATTCTTCTGTTGACCCAGTACATGGTCTTTGTATTTATCTGAAATAGAAAACCACTAACTTAAGTGTTCTGTGTTGGGAACTAACACAGCAATGCATACTTATGCACAGCTTCAGGCCAGTCACCTTCTCCGCTCCATGGTGGAACAGCAACCGGCAGGGCAGTCAGCTCTGCCACCAAGCAGGGTAATGCTCTGTACCACCTGGGCATCACCCGCTTCTACCTGCTGATACGAAAGGACAGTTGAGCCCATTGCACCTTCCTTTCTGGCCGGTATGTAAGGTTTGTGGCCTTCACAGTGATGCCCTTGTGACACTGGAATGTAAAGTAGTAAACACCACTGTATTGTTCACTGATTCTATACCAGAGCACAAACATCACTGATATCCCTCCGTAGCCTTCACCTGTTGCTGGAGCTGGTTGATTGACAGAGAAGATGTGTTTATCAAAGGCATCCTCATTTCATGTGGTCACATACTGGTTCAAGTAACTTCAAAAGGTGTCACGAGTGCAAATTGATAAATAATATATTTTGAACATACACATTTTGGTTAATAAGCCCTACTTGCTGCATTTCTTTTGCTTTTGTTGTGTGCTCATAACTGAGATTCCAGAACTGTCACGTGTGTATCCTTCTCCTTTTACAGACTGGTTTACTTTAGTTCCCCTTAATGTGTTCTTTCCATGCTCTTCTCAATCTCTATTTGTCTGTTTCTTTGGTTTTCTCCTAATAATCTGGTTCTGTCTTGTGTGTGTGTCTGTCCATCCATCCATCTACAAAGGGGTTCTGTATGTCTTTTTTCCCCCAGAATGACTGCGTGAATAAATTCCTTCTCTTTCTTAAAGGCTTAACTAGGAGGACTCTAGGGATTTTGCTTTTCTGAAGTGATGCTCAATCTCAGATTTATTGTATGCTTGTTTTTTGTTGTGTAATCTGTACATTTCTTAAAATAGGCATAAGGACTTCTCTTATTTATTATCTCTGGTGGGAAATTTAACTACTTCAGTACAGGTTCTGAATACTTATGCTACCATGGCAGTTAACCTTTATCTCCTATAATTGAGAGCCGGCTGCATTCAGGAGTAATGTGTCACTTTAAACACAGTCGAAGTTTTAAATGACTATACCAGAAAAGGACACTGTTTTAATAATGGTTGTTAAAAAGCTATCTGACTTCTTGCAGACAGTCCTAATAATGAGAACTGTGTGATCTGAACTACTGGAATTAGAATAACTTCTGTTCATGTGTGTGATACAGGTTCCTGGAAATCTCAGGATCAGTCTTTGGCGGCCAAAGAATGCAATTCTCCCCGGAGGTGTGGGTATCTCGCATGAAGGGGACTGAAGTAGGATCAGCTGGTATCCAAGAAGTAAGTTTGTTTTTTCTCCAGATGTATTTCTACTGAGGTCCACAGTAGTATTCATTCACCTAGATGGATTAAAAGCTGATTAAAATCTGCAATGATTAGATATTGGGGTGAGACTCTTGGGAAGAGGCTCAAGAAAATGTGCTACATGTTGTTCATACTTTTACCCATAGTTTTGACATCTTGTTCCCAAACATTTGGATGTTCTGTATCTGCTTTGGTGCGTAATTTCAACCGCTTGTCTGCAACTGTCTGCTCGGTGCAGGGGGGGCCTGTTTCTTCAGGCATTTTAGAGTGAGTTCAAATGCAGTTGGGAGTATTGGATTAATCGGCAACAGTTGGAGATACTCATCCTGTATCATAACAGCTGTGAACTTGAGTTCATGTAAGTAATGTGTGCTTAATCGTCCTGTGCTGTCAGTGACAGGAAGAGGAGGAATAATTTTTTCCTATATTTAATGATGATCTTAAGGCTTTTGACAAGCAAATTTGAAAGTGTATGCTACAAAGCAAGTTAGGAAACAATTGCCATGAGTTAAGTTTTTTCAAGTTCTATGCAGCTTTGAGTTTGCGTTTTTATCTGTTGGTGTTCCAGTGTTATTCTAATATGTTTAAAAACTAATTTACCTGTCTGAGTTTGCATATCACCTCATCTGTATGGAAGGTGATGGAAAAATGTGAAGGCCTTGTGCAACACTTGGAGAATTTTTGTTTAGTTGGTTTTTATTGCTTGTGGTTTGTGTTTGTTTGGTTTTTTTTTTTTCTTTTTTTCTCTATCATAGAATCATAGAATGGTTTGGGTTGGCAGGGACCTTAAAGATCATCTAGTTCCAACCCCCCTGCCATGGGCAGGGACACCTTCCACTAGACCAGGTTGCTCAAAGTCCCATCCAATCTGACTTTGAACATTGCCAGGGATAGGGCAGCCACAACCTCTCTGGGAAACCTGTTCCAGTGCCTCACCACCCTCACAGTAAAGAATTTCTTCCTAATATCTAATCTAAATTTACACTCTTCCAGTTTAAAACGATTACCCCTCATCCTATCACTACACTCCCTGATAAAAAGTCCCTCTCCAGCTTTCCCATAGGCCCGCTTTAGGCACTGGAGAACTGCTTGCTGTAAGGTCTCTCCGGAGCCTTCTCTTTTCCAGGCTGAACAACCCCAACTCTCTCAGCCTGTCTTCACAGGAGAGGTGCTCCAGCCCCCTGACCATCTCTGTGGCCCACCTCTGGACTCACTCCAACAGGTCCATGTCCTTCTTATGTTGGGGGCCCCAGTGCTGAATGCAGTACTGCAGGTGGGGTCTCACAATAATCCAGTAATCTCACTAATAAACCATTGATATTGCTTGGTAATTTCAGGAGAGCAAGAGAAACAGTTGAATTTTTTTTTAACTGAATGGTGCTTAAGCACCACCAGTTTGTCCCTTTCGCCTTCTGTGACAGGTAAATTCATTAAGACATTGAAAAGTTAGAATGTTGTTCATTTTTTCTTACCTGTATTTGTTCAAAACCTTATCAAGATCAGCATGTATCAAGCCCTGTTGATTGATATTTGAGTCTTGTATGCTTTCTGCCTAAACACCTCTATAAGAATACTGTACAAATTAAAAAACAGAGCAGTAAAGATAACTGATTGCATTCTCTTGCCTAACAGTCCATACTCTGTGCTAAAATGCCTCACAGTTTTAGACTGACCTTGCCTTGACTTTCATACAGATATAATCTGTTTGATGTCTTAAAAGCGGAAAGGAAGCCATACATGGAGTGGAACTGCATGTTGTTGCTGACATAATGTCCTTCATCTAATTAATTCAAAACAGTAGGATTTTATAGTTTCCCTACTTTTCCCCCCTTTATGTTGTAAATATTAGGCTGGTGCATTTACAAATGCAAGGCTAATCTCTGTTTAGTGACTAGGTGTAATTAAGCTGAAATCTTTTAATTCTGCAATCATTGATTTGCATCTAAGGATTTTTTTGTTGCTTTTTTGTTTTTTACAGTCCATATATATTATCTTGCAAGGTGACTATTTGTGTTTTTCTTAGCTGGCTTGTGATAAACAAGATGGAACTTGCCAGAAGAAGAACTCTTTCTTTTTTTTTTTTTTTTTCCCTTTTTTCAAAAGTATTGTTACAGGAAATACATTTTCTTGCCCTTCTGTCCTTCGGTAGACCTCATGCAGGGATGTCGGTACCTCTTCGCATTGGCAGCTTTGTGAAGTTGGGCACCTTACTGAGAGTTTCATAGCTTGTCATGGTAGCTCTGCTAAGGAGAGGGCGAGTGGATCCCGTGGCTCTGGTGTGGTATACAGATGCCAAGTGCTAGGAATTCCTGGAATGTAGAGTTGTGCAGCACTGATAAAGTTTGCTTTGTTTCCTTAGTGACTTGACCCATTGAGAAAATGTGGTTCCCTAGGAAGCTTTAATAGCTCAAAGTTGGTATTGAAAAAAGGGAAAGGCCCCAACATAATTCTGCTTGTTTTCACCTGCTGCCTGAAAGATTAATTTTCTTAACCTTAGTATAGAAAATACAACCCTGAGTTTTGAAAGTGATTTATAGAGATCCTTCACACTTATCAGTTTGAGTAAATACGCCGCAGGCTTCTGCGTTCCAGCTATGGTCTTTTCATAACCTACTCGGCTTACAGTGTGGTAATTTCATTTGGGGGCAAGAAAGTTTCAACGAAAAAAAACCTTCTAATTGGAGTGATATAATCACTCTGCTTGCCTGCTGTGGTTTCATATGACTTCAGAAAAATAGTTGAGTGATTAATCTTTAATTTTCCCCATCATTAACTTAATAAGGAAATGGGAGATAGAATGAAAAACAAACAGCAGAACTGTACAACCGGGACGTTTTTATGCCAAACCTTTTTGGCTTTTTCATTTGGTGAGAAATGCCATTCTGCCAACTACGTGAAGAGTAGCAGCAACTGGTTAGCTCGGATAATTTGTAGAAATCTTCTAACAGGTTTGAACTTTATTGAAGCCTTTGCAGAGCTTGCTACATGACTTCTTCCCTCTTCCCCACAGTCCTCTGTGGGTTGGGTGGTTTTTTTTTTTTTTTCCCCACTGTTTTATTTGGAAGCAAATGTTGCATAAACGAACTTCTAGTTTCACATAATTCCCTCGCATCCACTTCTCTGTTGGGCAGGAATCCATCCCAGACACTGTAGTGAAATACCCCTAGAAAGGGTTTGGTTCTATTTTCGTGCTGGTTGCTATCTTTAGTCACTGTGCTGATAAGCGAACTTAGTTGTGGAGTAGTGCAGTTTATGTAATGAACGTGATGGGATTGCTCTAGTCTCTTGGAGAACAAAACAAATGCAACAGTCGAAGCAAGTTGCTCTTTTCATATCTCTCTATTTTAATTCTTACCGGATGTAAAATAGGCAATATAATTCTGGAAGTGTAATGCTTGAAGAGAAAATATGACTGGCTGTTGGCAAATGTTCCTCTGGAAGGCTTACTTTTATTTCATTTGTAAATACTTACAAAAACAGTCCCGTGTACATCTGTGGGTAGCAAGACAGCAACAGAAGTCGTAGTGATCTTAACTAACCTGCTTGGAGGCCTCTGCATGTTAATAATATAAAGTAAACAGCTGAGGAATGTGTATTGCTGTTGACAGTGAGCGACTGTAAACATCCTCGACTGGAAGCTGTGAAGCAGCAGATGGGGCTTTCAGTCGGATGTTTGCAGCTGCCAACTGCCACAGACGTCAAGAAATGTTTGACACCTAAAGCATAGTTGTCTGTTTAAAACTTCTATTTGGTTTATCACAGACCTACGAATTTAGGCCAAACTACGTACTGCTTAATCTTTCTTGTGATTTCTGTGTCTGAATATCTGGAAGTTATCCAACTTCTAGTAGGAAAAAGAGCAAAAATGGAATCAATTAGGTTATATTTTTAACTGCAAACTCAATTCTAAGTTTTCAGAGGTGAGTTTCTGCACAGCTTGCTTGGCTGTACAGGTTGCTTGACTTCGTTTCTAGACTCCGCTACAAAGTTTTTACAAGATTATTTCACATGTTTAGCATCTCTGCAATGGTTCATTTAGAATTTGAAATCCTAAGCCTTGTAGGAAGCAATCAGTTAGAGGAGTTCTGGACACTAGAAATGCACCAATTAGAGCAACTGTGGAAAAAAAAAAAAATTAAGAAAAAAAAATTTTCCTGGCTGAGGCCCAACCCTGCAAAATGATGGGGAGGTGAGGGACATTTCATGCAACCAGGTTCACCTCTGACGTACCCTCAGCTGTCTGAGGTTCAGTGATCCTCCCCCTTCTCCCTTTCCTTTCCTTCTCCTTCCCTCCTCCCTTTCAAAAAGAAAAAAAAAAAAGAGGAGGAAGTGCTGAACGCTGATTCATAATTTTCTTGAAGTCAGTTGAGACAGTTTCAAGACTCCAGTCCTGCCAACTAGTTTTATGTGTGGGTGGACCCCTGTGCTTAAATATGACCCCAGGACATAGAGAAGAGTTTATGTGATTGGGACGGTATTTAATGATGATTACAATCATACCAGAAAAAGAGCAGTGAGGTTGTAGCACAAAACTGATTTAAGTTGATACTGAAAGCGCTAGTGTATTCACTCTTGAGAGAAGATACACATCTTGTTGGTATGTATGTTAAATATCTATGCCTTTGGTAAAGAGAGTTTTGTTGTTAACTTGTTTTTTCTTGTCGTCAGTATCCTTGTTTCTCTTATATCTATGCGTGCTCATGTAAAAGTATGAGGGGACATAATCTAAACATTAATCTGTCCCTTTACATTTCACATGAGACACAGATAACCTAAGACTCTCTGGACTTTTCTTTAAAGGAGCTAATGTCCTGGTCAGAGTTCTTATAAAACATTATTGACATGTAGGCAGCTAAAGCAGTATCTGCAGTGTCAAGAAAGCATGCTCTATATTTGAGGAAACTTCACTAATCCATTCTTTGCAAATAGCTTTCAGTGTAGATTTGTACACTTGCCATAGACTCAGTTTATATTGTATTTCAGTAGTGCTTGAAGGCTTCTGTTAGGATTAGCACCATACGTCATCTTGCACGCTTCACCGTCAGTAGTAAGGTACAAGCTCTCCCAACAAGGGATTACAATCTAATTCAAGACCAGTGGCATCAAAGTGGAATCCAGATGATGTGGGCAGGGGACAAACGGTAAGAGTGAGAGGAAAACCAGGGGGTCAGAGGGGTGGGCTTAGGAGTAACTGTCTGTGTGTGTGTAGGTGGCTTTGAGTTGTTTGCTTAATTAAAAGGAAGATGGAAGACGTATCTTCTTAGCCAGTTGTTTGTCTGGCCATAAATGTCTTGAAAGGTGATGGTTTGGTTGGATGGTATGTGCATTTGAAGTTAGGACAGACACTGAGGAAACTGTGTTTTCAGGTTGATCTTTTTTTTCCAAAGTACAGCAGAGGGAGCAGGTGAAATGGGCAGAGGTTTCCAAAAGCTTTTTCTTGCAAATCTAAGAAACTCTGAAAAGCTTGTAGTGAACTTGGAAGAAAAGTCAATATGAATACAACATTAGACTTAAAAGTATTGCAAATTTAGTGACATACTGACCATGTTCAGGGCCAAGGTAGATGTCAGAGGTAGGGCTTACATTCACTGTAGAAATAGCTGAATTTTCTGTGAGTATCTATGACAAAAGAGAAATGGGAATTACTGACAACAATGAAGTTATATTTGTGAATGATAGAGATGGGTGTTCCTGTTGACAAAGTAGGACAGTAATGAAGAGAGTTGTGGTTCAACAAAGAAGTTTTTAGGTGAGTGCTTCTGCAACCTTTCTGGGCTTAAAACTGGCTTTACTGACAACCCAGAGAACTTCCTAAGTGACCTTGTAATGAAACTCATGAAACTTGGACATGCTTGAGAAATGCTGTCTAGGCAGAGGATTCTTGACGTAATCTCCTCATCTGGAAAGCTTCACTATGTATTTGAAGAAGAGGATTGAGCAATAGGAGAGAACTTGCACAGGCAGAGTATTTAATATCAAAAGCATTAAGTACCTCCTGTGAAGATTTACATATTGATAGTATTTGTGCTTTGGCAGGAAATTCTTTCAATACCCATTCTATTACTCTTCTTCCTGAATTACGTACTGTCTCAAAGTTCAGCGTGTTTCCTCTTGGAAAATGTAGTAGTATGTTGGGACTGTTTTCTTCAGCCTCTAATCTCACTACATGCACAGGAGGAGTTTTCTTCCAGAAAAACAGCTTCAGACACGTAACCTGCTCTTCTGCCAGCTACCTCTTAAAACTTGCTAGCGCTAAACTTCAGAAGAACATTACAGCAGTGGTCCTTAATTTCTGTCTGTGGTGGAAGCTGGCTGCTATCTTTGCGTTACCCTAAATGCTGGTGTATGTTGTCTTACCTGGTACTTGTTGAGGTCACTGTCTCACTTGGAAGGCAGGGTCTTGCTTTCAGGCCCTGGCTTCAAGATCTGGGTAGGTCAAGTCAAACCCTCTTCACCCCTCTACTGAATTAATGGATGTATTCTTAAAAAAGCTGCTTCCCTCCCCAGCCCTGTTTGAAAGGGAAGAGCAGCTCTTGTCTGAGGGATCCTGGTTTTGACTCTGCAGAAGTTGTCTGCCAGCCAGGGAGGACAGAAGGAAAAGGGGAAAGTCAACCAGTGCTACTTAGCCGCGCATGCTGTTTATGGAAATCATCTTTAAAATGACGGGGCAGCTGTTGGAAAAGCCACAATCCATCTGCCTACATATGCACTTGTTATGAAGAGAATACAGTTGATGATGTGAATGGAAAGCTTTCAGTACTGAGCTGCTGTTCCTACTCAAGCCACACTCAAAACCATAAATTGTTCAGATATGTGCTTTAACTCTTTGCCTGAAAAGTGACAGTGTTTAATAGCCATGCTTCTTGGGGAGTTTTCTTTGTTAACGGTATGTGAAATAGGTGTTATACAATGTGCTTGGTTTGTTTAAAAGCAGTAAAAGAAGATGATAATCCTGTAGGTCTACAACAAATCTGAATTGGAAAGGATGATTCTTCTGAGTTGAATTGGACATAAAACTTTTCTCCCTTTAAGCAGTAATTTATAGACCAAGATGCATGAAATCACTTGGGTTTTGTACTGATATATACAGACTGTTCTGTTTTTTCCTAAAGCTTCAAACAGTTATTATGAAACAAATAAACGAACAAAGGATATGAGAAGGAAGCCACGTGCCGTGCAGTGACATAGTGTTTTTCCAGATGATGGCTCGAGGCATCTTTTTTAGCTGTGGATGTAGATGTAGCTTCTTTTATTTAACAATACTTCTCTTGATTTAATATGGATAGCCAGCATTTTGCTCCTATTCAGACTTCCTGTTGCTGGCATTTGATTTTTCTTGTGAGTAAATTGAAGATATTTTCAGTAACTTTCTGTCTTGTGTTGCTGAAGACATTTTCTTCTCCCCTTTGATTAAATACATACCTCCTTTGATAATGCAGAGCATAGAAAATTAACTTCGCAGCTTCTGCCTGTAGCAATGCAAGAATATCAGTGGGAGAGAGGGGTGTTGCTCAGGTTTTTTTTGCAGTCTCTTCTGGGCATCCGGGTGTATTTCAGTCAATAGTTGGTCTTTCAGCATCTGCCTGGAGGAACTCTGAGCCATTCTGTCCTCTTCATTGCACTCCTCTTTTTATTCTTGTCTTGTGTAAGGGCAGAGGATTTGCTTTTAGCTCTCCAGGATGCTGTGCAGAGATCTCATCTCTTTGCTTTCACCAGATCACTCATCTCTCTGCCTTCCTCTGACTCACCTTTATTCATTAGATGCAACTTAAACTGCTTGCTTTTGTCTTCAAGGCCATCACGGCCTCTACATGTATTAAATCCCACATCCAGTTGTCCTGTAATGCTATTCTCCATTACTGGCTTGAACTTTTTCTATCTTTTTCAAACTCTTCAAACTGTTTTTGCTCAATTTCAGAAATAAAAGACTAATCAGTCAACAGTCTTTCTAACTACGTTGTTGTAGTAGAAGCTTTGGGAAGAGTTTGTGCACTCTTCTGAAGGCCATAAGCTGTTAAGAGATCTTCTTACAGTGATGTTTATAGTACTTCTTTTTTCCCTTGCCCTCATCACCTTCTGTATACTTTGAGAGTGGGATTAATATTTTCTTATTGCAGTGTTGACTTTGCAGGGTTGATAGCTGCATTTCTGATGTGTGCTGCCATTTCTGGGGAAACTGCCTGCTTTATATCCTGTGCAGAATGGTAAAAACATTTTACTTCCTCCAGAAAGGCTTTCACCATTCTGTATAGCAACATGTATTTCCTTTATGTTCCTGTATATATATTTTATATATATGTATATGCTTGAAACTGATTGTATTAAGAAATTCTACCATACAAGGCTGATATACACTGCCTTGTATTTTTATTTGTGTGTGTACATATGTGTATACACACACATATATGCATACGTGTATCAGGGAAGAAGAAGAAAGAGGCAAAGGAGGCTGTGCAAATGACCGAGTTTTATTCCACCTCTTGCCTAGATGTGCGCGCTGAGCAGAGTAAATCAGCTTTGTGTTCTAGAAGTTCTTAATACAATTAGTTTCAAGCATTCTAGCTGTATTTTTTTTATGATGTTACTCCATGGAATATGTGCTCATCTGAAGCTCTTGCTCAAAAATTGTTGGCTTTAAAAAAAATAAAGCAACTGAATATTTAGTCTGTTTACATTAAGTACAAATGCTGCTCTTTCTTTAGAGCAAGGATCTTATTAGTGTGTCAGCAATTTAATGTATGGAGACTAGAATGGGCTGTGAAGTTTCTCTATTTTGATTGTTGAAAGCTATGTAACCTTAAAGCCTTTCTGCATATCTGATGTCATTCTGGGATTCATAGCAGTGATTAATTCTATAGCTATAAATGCTTGTCATCAACATCCTGAAATGTTTTCAAAACATATGGAGGGGTTTTTAACAGCTTAACTAAACAGTGGTGAAATAAGGGAAAGCCTATGTGAAACACATTTACAACAGTGCTTACTATCTCATAGAATCATAGAATGGTTTGGGTTGGAAGGGGCCTTAAAGGTCATCTGCTTCCAACCCCCCTGCCATGGGCAGGGACACCTTCCACTCGATCAGGTTGCTCAAAGCCCCATCCAACCTGGCCTTGAACACTGCCAGGGAGGGGGCAGCCACAACCTCTCTGGGAAACCTGTTCCAGTGCCTTACCACCCTCACAGTGAAGGAACTTCTTCCATACATCCAACCTAAATCTACCCTCTTTCACTTTAAAGCCATTACCCCTCCTCCTATCACTACACTCCCTGATAAAGAGACCCTCCCCATCTTTCCTATAGGCCCCCTTTAGGTACTGGAGAACTGCTATAAGGTCTCCCCGGAGCCTTCTCTTCTCCAGGCTGAAAAAACCCAACTCTCAGCCTGTCTTCACAGGAGAGGTGTTCCAGCCCCTTGATCATCTCTGTGTCCCACCTCTGGACTCACTCCTACAGGTCCATGTCCTTCGTATGTTGGGGGCCTCAGAGCTGAACATACTACTCCTTGAAACTGTACCTGCTGTTGGAGTTTTTGGTCTTTGTGGGAGTAGTGATGTCCCTTCAGACACTCAAGCCAGTAATTGGAGCTTCTATGTAATGCATGGAAAGCAGTGAAAGGAAGGAAACTGGCCTAGGTCCTAGACTTAGAGGGCAAGACCCAACTAGGAGCAGTGGGGAAAAGAGTATAAAGCAACATCCAAACAGTTCTGCAGGGCTGGCACAATGTTCTCTCTGCTAAACCTTCCTAAACCTTCTCTAGCTCTTCTTCGAGAAGTTTGCATGTACAGCAGCATCTTCACAAATATTTCAAAGACACAGGTCAGACCCATTTGAAATGGCTGTATATATTCTGCAGAGCTTGTTAGATGAGGCCCAGGGCTGTGACCCTGCAGATGTACAGCTCTGACCAAAACTGGCCCTGGAAATGGTATAGCAGCCATTTGGCAGGTCACATAAATATGTGAATCAGCTGAGTACCTCAAAAATGGTTACTTGCTTATTTTCTGAGCAACTAAGCTTCTCCACAAAGAAACAAATAGGAAGTAAGATTCTGAAAGTAAATACAGTGTTGTCTTTAGGTGGGAAAAACACTAGACATGTGGTTTCTCTGTCCCACAGGGGGTTTGTGTCATTATCATTACCTTTGAATGCTCTGTGAGGATTTAATTGTTCATGAAAGTTGGTAGGAAATACGTATGAAAAGGATTCATATTGCTGAACTTACTACAATTGTGCTGTAGTTAAATATGTCCAAGCTGGACTTTCTAGGCTTACATTAATGAAGATGGAGAAGCCCTTTTACAGGACAATTTATATGATTTATTTTAGGTACATATTTAGGAGTGGGATGGCTTGTCCCCAGTTGCCCTGCTTATTTCTCTCCTTTATCTTCAAAGTCAGTCTAGGATAACTAGCTCAGGTGTGGGTATCTTGGCTTATAGAAGTCCGTATGTGGTCAGATGAATACAATCTTTTTTTCTCAAAGGAGGAAATTCAAAAGGTAGAAAGCTTTTGAACAATACAAGGTGAAAGATGAAATATGAACAGAAAAAGCAGAGCACTTCGGAATGGCTTACAAAAATCTTACTAGTTGTGGAGGAATCCTTAATCAAAGGAGATAGCAAAGATAAAATGTCTGAGAATAGAGGTGGAAACAGCTCTTAAAAATACTCTTTCCCTTCCTCCTGCCACCAGAAATCCCTAAATAGATGGCTGTCAGCTTTTATTCCATGAATATAAATTAGCAGATAATGAAGCAATGTATAAAATTAGTAAGAAAATGACATGGAGGGAGGGAGGACAGCTGGACAGTCAGAGAAAGAAAGATTTTTATTAGAAACAAAAGTAACTTTAATGTTGGTGCTCTGTGACCACAGAGAAGTCAAAGTCATAGAGCAGTGCCTAAAAACAACAATACTTGATAGGTTTGTCAGGTATGTGGTTAAAAAGCTAGATTTTAGTCAGATAAAAATGTTGATGGCGTTTTTTCCACTTCAGCAAGCCAGGAGCATGTTTAACAACAGCTATTAAAATATGATATAACTTGAATATGCCAATAAGTTGTATCAAGGAGTTAGAGAGGAGTAATATGAGAAACTCCCTAAAATTAGAGGCAGAAACTAAATTGTGCTGGGGCTTAAATGGGTGAGTAGAGTGTATGACTGCTTATAGGCTGTCAGCTTGACATGGTTTTGGACAGAAGTACTGAAATAGGAGTTGGACCAAGGTAGGTAAGCGCAGTAAATCATACTGGGAACTCATCTACTGTGTCATCTTTTTATCTTATTTCAGGTTAAGTCAGGCAGATTAGTAGCCTCATACAAACACTAGCCTTTATGATTTATTTCAGGATATTGGATTTGGCAACCCAAACATCCTGATGGAAAAAAATAAAATAGTATAAAGTCTAAATATGATGTCTCAGAGGGATTAAACATTGGTAAACAGATTTAAAACTATAATTATCAATGAAGAATTGTAGTTGAGTGGTATGTTTCCCTGGGGTGGAGAGAGGTAGGCATTGATTCTTTATCTTCTCTTGGTTTCTTTTTTTTGTTGTTGGTCTATCTAGAGGAAACCAGAGGTATTCCTGTTAGCTTACAAGTGAATTAAATATTGGAAAGGTACAGTGAAGATGGGCACAGGTCATATAGCAGTCTACTTGTATCTCTTCAGCAGCAAGCTGGTACTGTTCATCTTCAATGCAACCAAAATGTATATATACACATTTAGAAATCAGAAATTTAGAGTATGTTTATACTTGATTTTTCTGTTTGTGAAAAATGCATTGTGGGTGCCTCCTGGATAATGGGATGAAGGAGTTGTAAGAATATGTGCTTTCAAAAGGCAAAAGAAAGAATTATATGAAATGCTAAGCCTCCAGGATGAATTTATGTTAAAACAGTGAGGAGTTAGAAAAATAATACTATGTAAGCCTGGGTGGTATTTTGTACTTTTCTCCAGCAGTATGTGCTTTGAGGACAGTTGGACCGTGGCTATAACCTAGTACATAGCTTCTGTGTTGGAAAAGGGAAGGGAAGGTTGCTGGCCTATTGCAAGGTGGTGAGGAGTGCTGCAAGATAGGGGAATGGAGGGAGGCCTGAAGAAGGAATGTCTTGCTCAGCAAAAAAAAAGGAAAATGAGAAGAAACAAGCTAGTAAAGCTGAAAATGCGGAATGGACAAACATGGAGAAAACAGTACCAAAACCTGGAAAACAAGTGCTGCAGATAATGCTTTTGAAACGCTTTGATTTTTTCACTCCGGGTTTTGAGTGAGGCAGTTGAGCATGACTCTGTCAGGCAAACTGTGTCACCAGTGTACCCCTGACGCATCTGATCAAAAGCATTCCTGTGTGCCCCAGTGAGAGGGTGGAAGCGGAGCACTGACCAGCCCTGTGGGGAGTGAGGGTGGGACAACAGCGTGGGAAGGATAAGCCTTTAACTGAAGGTGTCCTCGGGGGCCGTAACTTTGGTTTTGAGCGAGAGAGACGGAATGCTTAATGTCTTCTGAAAATCAGGCCTTTAAGATTTATCTCCACGCAGTCAGCAAAGAATGCCGGTTTTGTCAGAAAATGTAGTCGTGCTGTTTTGACTCCTAAAGAGGATCTTCAGGGTTGTCTTACAGCTTGTGTTGGAGGGTGGTTTTGAAAGCAGTAGAACTTGGCTATATAAAAATAACACATTAAAAGTGTCATTTGAGAGTTCAGAGAGTTGTCCGGTCTCAGACCTGAAGTAGCTGAGCTACGGATTAGTTTTAACACTTCAGGATACAACACCACTACGAGCTGAGGTTAGTAGATCAAATTCCTAAGTCAGTCAGTCTCTGATTCATCTTTTCAGTGTTGTTCCAGGTCTTCAAAGTAAGCCAAACTCTCTACAGCAACAAATGTTTCTACTTCTCTGAGCATACTGAACAAGTAAATAACGTAAGTTCAGCAAAATCCAAATGCAGTTTGGCAAGCCAGGATACTGCTGGAAATACTTGCCAAAATTGCCTTGGCAAAAGCTCTTCTCTGTTTTCGGTAGATTTGGAATGAATTTAGACAAGATCTCAGCGCTCTCTCCATGGGAACATTGTGACTCCTAAATATTCCTACTACCGGGTGGATTATGTGTAATGAGTATAGCTATAGAAGCGCAGGGTGGTTTCCTTGCACAGCGTCTCTTGTCTCCGAGCTCCGAGAACTGGGTTATAGCTACGTTAGTGGAATCATTCAGGTGCTTGTTAAATAAATGGGGAGGGAGAACTGTATATGCCTGTAAACCTTACAGTGAAGGGACAATACTTTTCTCCGGTGTTCAAATGTTAGTAGTTGTTCTGTTCAAGTCTGGCCTCAGTGAAGGTCTGATTTCTGTAGACAGAATGCAGTCAGGAGGGCTTCTGGGTTAACAGCCAGGAGATTAATTATCTTCTCTTGGAAACAAATCCTAGAAGATGGAGGAACCAAAGAATAATGGAAAGAAGTCTATGCTAATACCCTCCAGTGTATTTCTCCCCCTCCCTTCAAATTTTTTGCAGTGCTGGTAGTAGCACAAATAGAGATTAGATGCTACTGTTTCAGTTCAGGCCCCTTTGCTAGCAGTAGGGAGCAAATGGTTTGAGGCATTAGTTAAGCTTTCTGTGTATATGTGATGATACAGAAAATAGTATTTTTACACTTTGTTCAAACAGTAAGCAGGTAAAGAAAGAGAAATAGGTGATGGCAAACAGTAGCATTGGGGGTGGGGGATGAATAAATTGCAGTCTAAAGACAGCAAGAAAACCGCTGTGGAATTTGAAAGCTGTCATAGGTCTTGTTTCCTCTCTTATTTATTTTTTAAATTTTGTATTCCTAACCTGACAGAGAGAGTAGAATATTCAGGCTATAGCAAGATGCTGGTGTGGCCAATAATGATGCCTAAGATGGATGTTCGAAGCAATTTAGATGCCAAAAATTAGACAGCATCTCCCTCTGGAGGTCTTTAAAGGCATCTCTGTCTGTGCAGGGAACCTTGTACTTATTTTAGGAAGACTGCATCATTAAGTTCCTAAACTTTGGAATTATCCTGGATACTCTAGTTGCTTCTACCCCACCCTGCATGTTCAGTAAAAACACAATGTATGGCAGAACCAGATGGGTCACTGACTGAATGGGAGAACTAACCTGTTATGTATGAGTGGGTTTTATGCACCACACTAAAGAGAAGTCGATTAAGGCAGTTCATGCAGGCAGCTTATATAGAAGACTTTGGCAAAAAGGTTCTAGTCTGATCTTCTGGCAAGCGAATAATCAATCTAGGGAAGAAATTACATTTGGCTGCTTCTTTAGAAGGTGGGACCCTAAAGAAGTTACTGCAAAGGCCAAATCTCTTACATAGCACCAAAACCCCAATAATGAATAGTCTAAGACTATTCTACAAGTGATAGCTATCTTCTTGTCAATTGGCAAAAGAATAAAGGGTGCATTCTGTTCACGACTGATAAAAAACATTTAAGTTTCGTAATTCTGCACCAAGTTTCTATGCTCTCTCTCTCTTCATAGTCTTAGTTGGTAGGGTCAGCGAGGCCTGGATAGCAGCCCTCCGGTCACCTGCCTAAACATAGTGCCAGTTAGGATCTCTAAAGCATTGGTGAAAATTGGATAATGCTGATGGATGCAAACTGGGACCTGCAGGGTTTACAACAGAGGCAACTGCAAGTGAGATGAAAGTCCCAGAGTGTTTAAACTGACAGCAGATACCTATGTCTAGGTACCTGAATTACACCCAAAGTGTCTGCTGTAGGATAAGCTGAATCTTTCTGTAGGCTTTTTTGACTGTAGGGGAAGTTTATGTGTCCTTATATGGCTTAAGTGTCTTATCAAGAGTTGTATCCTACCCTAAATGTCTTCTTGATTCTGTAAATAGCGAGGCATACCTGTTTGGATAAAACCCATGTAAGAAGTTCTAGCGAGAATCAGGATTTCGCCTGAGAATGTCAGAATGGTGTATTTTTTTATAGGTCCATGCAGTGTTACATTGTGGTGAAGTGTTGACAGTGTTCAAAGATAATATGACATTTCATTCCCAGAGTAAGTCTCTTTTCCTTTGAGTAAGTCTCTCGGGATTTAGTATGGCTTTTATTCTTTTTGAAATTATATTGTCCCTCCTGTCTGTCTAATCCATGTGAATGTTTTTCTGTAGATCTGTGCAGAAAACGTGGGAGCTTTGTAAAGTTGCTAACACTGTGTTTGTCCTCTACCATCTGACAGCCTAAAGACAGGAAGCTAAAGGGTTTCAATTTCAAGATGGATCAAGTGGAGTATATTGGAAACCTGTAAACAAGAAGTCTGATCTCCCCTCCTTTTCCCCTTAAGTCTGCACCATAGCAACTATCTACACAGAAGGATTTCATGTCTTGTATGAGGAAATCTGTAGAGAAGCCTTGTTGTTCTTTTGTTTGTTTCTGACACAAAGATACGTTATACGAACATACCTGGTGCTGTCTTGGGAAGTTGGGTGTTTCATTCCTGGGAGGAACTGACTGCAGGTATCAGCATTGTTAAAAGATCTTATTTTTCTGTTACGCTTCCTTCCATGTCAGTGTGCTGAGTTGAAAATCCGATTAAAGGAGCTGTGAACTCATACAGAAAAATAATGTGCAAGTTTTCTAATCTGAGCATTTCTCCTCCTCAATGGGAAGATCTGCAGGTTTTCCACTTTAGCTAAATGGAATTAGATTGGTAGCTTTAGGAAAAGGAGAACATGTTTCAATGTTTCGGTACAGAGTTTGAATGATTAAAGTTTGGAACTGAACACATTTTCACCTTGGGCATTTTGCATTTGCCGCTTATGAGGATAGTGTTATTTCAGAAAGATTTGGATCTTTTGTCAGTATTGCTGATTTAAGACTGGTTTAGCCCTTACACTGCTGAGTGGACGTGTGTTGAGGGGAAGAAGGGGCAACTGTTTCTCATTAGTACACAGGCAAAAAGCTGCAAGCATAAAATAAAGGTATGGAAAGCATCTTCCTTGCAGTAGTGTCAGCTGGACCCAGTTCTAAGCCTGTCTACTACTTTTCTGTGGTTATACACATGGGTTTTTTCCAGTGCTAACTGACTGATGTTCGTGAAGGTGCTTGCACAGCAGGGCTGAAGCTTACATATTCCTGCCTGGGTATGCACTATGAGGTGCACATGGTCTGCCTTGTGTTCAGAAGTGCTTATTGTCTACAGCTTCTCTTGACTAACTAAGTGTACTCATTCATCATAGCTAAAATAGATTTTAAAATGTTTCTAGGAAGGGTATTGGTGCTTTAAGTCCCTCAACCTTCTGGCACTTGCTGTCTGATATCTGGAGACATGGGTGACTAGACTTGGTCAAATCATTGTCAATGCTTCTCTTGCAGAGAAGTTTTCTAAACCAGTGGCAGACTACACTTGCTAGGAGTATTGAGTTACAAGATAGTGTTATATGCAGATACGCATTCTCCTCTATGAAAGCTGTGGAATAAGTAAATGCTCCTAACTGCATCTGTAGAGTGCCTGCTGTCTGTTTTAGATACAAGTTAAGTGTCTTTGTTCCTAGAGATTCAGTAGCTCCTAATAAAACTTGTACAGTTCAACTTCTAATGTATGGATACAGCATTTTTGCTTTAAAAGTAAGTCACTTTTAACTTTCTAAAGATGTTTCCACGGCTGCAGCAAATGTTTTGTCATGTGAAGTATGTGAGTGGAAACAGCATGGGCTAAAAATTGCATCATGAACTAAATCAGGGTTGTGACATCCATTATATATTGAGAAATAGTCTGCATTGAATTTCAGCTGCTTACTGAAAAGGACGTCTGAAGGTATAAATCTTCTAGTTCTCATTGTAAGCAATAAATCATCTCTCTGATTTGATTGCATTTTGCCTTATGTTGCTAATACTCTACTTTAATTTGCTGGAATTGATTTGTTGGAACCAGTTTTCTCCTCTTGAGAAACTATCAGCTGGTGGGATGAAAGTTTCTTTGAGCTGGCCAAAAAAGTAACTAATGGACCTTGAATGCAGTAGTTCTTGTAGGCTAGTATATATTATGTTTTTCTACTCTGATGTGTATCAGATGTCATTCTAAGTTTCCAGTCACTTTAAACTTAACGAGTGAAATATTTGCATTTTAGAAAACAAGGTGTATGCTTTCAAGTCTGGTTAGACAAATTACTATTGTTGCAGTAAATTCTGCTGCAGAAAATTTGTGTCAACCCTCTACCTTTCTAAAGAATCTGAAGACGCATGATGTAAAACTGAATGTTATGCAGTCTTCATTTCCACATTTATCATTTCAGAATGGAGGATTTTATTGTTTAAAAAATTAAAACCTGAACCTAACTTAACTTTCAACTTCCTCTTTGGTTCCCATTTTAGCATCTTTTGACATTACTGTTGTGTTGGCGGGAGGTGTCAATGTTGCTGGGCTCTCGAGAACAAAGTTTCCTGACACTGGCATGAACAGCACCAGGACAGATTTTCTGTTACCAAGAGGGTGTATATGTTTCCATGCTTCTTAAATTTGGGTTTTGACCTCTGCTGAAGTGGCTAATGGTGACGACAGTAATTTCTGATACTGTCCAGTGGTAGTTTCAGTGCAGCTTGTGCAGCCCACCAGGGCTGTGAGCAGGCAAATGTCAGTCGCTGCAACCTTGAAGAAAGAGTAGGGTATTTCTAGCTAGAAACATGTCAGAATAGGAGAGAAGGTAGACGTCATGGCTCTTTCATCTCATCAAGAGGCGCTCCAATTATTTTGCACAGCCTCCTAACAAACAGCGCGTGTGGCACTTGCCAACAAGCCCTCTCCTCGGGTTTGTGTTTAGCGCAGAAGGTAAAATTGGGATGTTGCTGAACCCTGCCTAGCATGTCAGTTCTTCAGATAAGACCTGTAGAATTGCAGTGCTGGTCAAAAATATCTCCAGAAAGGAAGTACCCGAGCTGCTTACATCCCTTTCTTCTCCCTTTAGTACTTGGCAGGCTTTCACTTAGCTTGGTCAGGAAGTTAATATGGGGTGGTAGTTGGAGAGGTCGCTTATATCGAGCAATCCGAAATACTAGCTGCCTGCTCTCATCTTTAGCCAGGAAGGGCACAGGCAGAACTGTAGGCGGTCACTTGATTATTTTTATTTTATTTTATTTTTTTCCTATGCTGCTGCTAAGATTTCCTGGTGTTGTAAGACTTGGGAAGGAAAACAAAGCCTCTGTCCACTGTTTGATGGTTGGGTCTGGAAGGGGTTTCTTGCAAATTACTTTTTGTGAGAAGTAGCCTGCTAAGTTTTGTAGCAGAGAGAAGCTCTGGAGGTGAGTGGCACCATTCCAGGTTAGCACAATGATTCACAGCCCTGAGCAGGGCAACAGGATGCGATTTAGCAGCCTTGATGGGGGAGGAGGCATGGAAACTTTTAAAAACATTATTTCCATTGCCAGGCCATTTACTTACGAAAATTCTTCTGCTGGAGCCTGTCTCTGCCCTTATCTTCTGCTGCTGACCCTCGGGTTTCTTCCTTCCTGCTTCTCGGATAGAGCCTGGATATCCACGTTGCCTCTGACTGACGCTTCTTGGCTGGTAGGAAGCAGGAGGCAGTGTCTGTCATAGTCATCAGGCGGGTTGCAGGGCTGGAAGTGAGGTAGAAACATGAAAAAAATGTGATGCATTTTTCTCTTAGGCCTGCTTGCCTGGTCTTATACATTGACCATATGATGTTACAAGTTTGATTCGTAGGCAAAATGCATGCCGAGAGCAGCTTTCTGCTTTGTTCCTGTGTTAGTAACAGAGATCGAAAAACACTTCAATTACCAGATGGACTGGGTTTTCCAAAAGTTATAATTCTCATGAACTTTGTGAAGCTTAGAGTTTATATTTATAATATCCTACTCTTGGATTATAGTTGTCTGTATTTATTTGTTTAAATATGAGGTACAGCATGTACTATTTTGATGATCACTGTATTCTACTTCCTTAAAATAAATAAAATAAAAACAGGCTAATACTTAGCATGCTGCTAAGTGGTGAAAGGTTGATGCTAATTAAATAGGGTTGTCAAAGTGCATGTATGAAGAATTACAGATGGTGCAGGACCTTTGTAAATACTTGAGCTACCCCTGCCTTTAGACTGCCCAAACTTTGTGAAAATACAAAGTTTCTCAGTGCCTTAAAAAAAAAAAAAAAAAAATCAAAAAACCACAACAAAGTGTTCCTTTGTTTTATACTGGCACTATTTGGGCCCCTCATTTGTACATGTATAAGTTAGACAGCAAGAGGAGAGGTGGGGATGGAAATACAGAACTGTTGCTAAACTGGTACCTTTCAGTTCCTTTGTTCAGCATAAGATTTACTTTAACCACAGTAAAATAGATGTGGTTTTTAAAGAAGCCTTCATATAAAATAACTAAAATATGTATTGTTTGACAAATGCTTAATTTACTACTTTTTAATAATAAAAAAAAAAACCAAACCCAAAACAAACTGCTCCTTGCTTTTTTTTTTTTT
>VYZV01016757.1:60986-72995 GCA_013401275.1 Pandion haliaetus
ACTATTTTCATTCCAAAGTATCCAAAACTCTCCTATCAGTGACATTGCTGTTTCTGTAAACACTGTCCATGGGCTGGCTCCGGGTCTCTGTTTGTTCAGAGTGTGAGTTGGGAGACTCCCTTCCAACGGAGGAAATGGGCTGATGTGTTAAGCTTTCGCTGGAGATTGTTCACATCCACAGAAGCTATATCCTCTGCAGGAAAACAGAGCTTGGATTCATGCCACAGCGTGTCCATGATGTTAACGAGTGGGAGAAGCCGTGTGTTCGTTGCCCGCTTCAGCAGTAATCTGCTAATTCAGGGAGGGGGTGAGAGAACAAAGTGGAGTTTGATGAAATTTAAATGTGACACTTAATCGTGTTAGTACGCAGAGGGAAAAGCTTCGTGTTGTGTGGAGGGGAGGGAGAGGAGCTATTGAATTTACCTGAAATCTATGCATCAGGAAGAACCAGATCAAATGGGATCTGCATCCATGCCTTGTTTCAAATACATCGTCTTTGCCAAACAGAAACCTCAGCTGAGTTTCTGCAAAACTGAAGCCCTGCTTGTTTTCATCCCGCAGCAACTGTTGTTTAATACAGATGAGCAACTTGATCTTCATGGGTTGCTCACATACCATAGTGATGAGCCTCACTGAAATACTAATGAAGAAGTTTTAAGTTTACTGCCTATTTATGAGAAAAGGAAGTATGTTCAGGTGACTTTTGTAACTATCTTTATGTTCAAGTGGTGAGTTTAAATCCTTTTTTCGGTTTCAGGGTTGCTGCTTCAAGTAATACCTATTACTGCTGTCAGATTTTTTTTCTTTGGTGTTGTTAATTTGGCAGCCTGAGCCCAAAATGGGCTAAATAACTTACAAAAGTTGTCGGTTGTTCAATGTGACTGCAGTATGCGGTGGTGCGGACCATCATGGTTTCTGTGAGATCCCTGGATCACAACGGGTGGATGTGCTGGGGGGAGCATGGGGCAAGGCAGCACTGGTGGGGCTGGTAAGCCAGTAACACCAGTCCACCGCTTAAATCTTTTTTTGTAGGCAGTGTGAAGAGGAAGAAGGAGGACTGAGAGGGAGGCTACAGAGCTGGAAATTGCATTTCTGTTAAGATGCAATGTAGAGGAAACCACAAACAAGGCTTGATAGAAACTGTAACGTGGGGGGCAGAGGCTGACATCATGTGATAAGTGGAGGTAGAGAAGGTGGCTTAATGGGGGGAAAGACAATTGTAGACATTGACAGGCCTAGCCCATGACAGTAGGTGCTGTTTGATTCAGCCGAGAAGGGGTGGCCATAAGAGGATGTAAAGAGATGACTTTTTAGACTATTCTTTCTGGCAATAGTTTTCTGAATGGGAGTCACAGCAAGATTTTTTACCTTTCCTTCATTGGAGAACATTGTGTAAAAGTGAACCTGGAAGAGGAAGAGTCACTGGATGGGACAGAAACGTAAGGATCAGTTGAAAGGGCTGCAATTTAGATTTCATGCATAAAGAATCTGCAAGACTGGGCGTTGGGCTGGGTCTGTGGAGTTGCAAGTATTAATGATGTGTTTGAGTTGGCAGGCGTATTTTTCTTGAAGCAATGGAGAGATGAAGAAAGATTTCATATGTACCATTGGACACAGATTTGAAGTAGAGGCAGTTTTCCGGACCATGTTCACAAGGGTGGCAATTTTTTAAAAATTGCGAAGTAGATCACCCAGAGACTGGATGTCCAGAAGAGCTTTTCAGAATCTCTACTTTAAAAACAAATGGAAGATCTCCTGATGGGGGGGCAGAGAAGTAGCCGAATAAGAGAGCTAGGTCTGGGCTGTTGCAGAAAAGATGATTGACAACTCAAAATGCATGGGTATGGAATGGTACAAATGACTTTGGGCTTTGGCAAGAACACTGTTAGCTAAGTTAACCTGAAGAAGGTCTAGGATGGAAATAGAAAAGTGAAACTTGAGGTGACTACTGTGTTTACAGATTAAATGAAAATCTGGGTTGTGAATGAAGAGGTGAGGAGATTGAAGGATCTAGGATGGGGAAAACAGCTAAAGGATGGAAATTCCCTGATAATGCATACTTTTTCATAAAACTTACTTGTATATCCTTAAAAAAGGAATATCATTAAAAAGAAATGAACCAACAAAACTATTTTAACACGGTTATAGTAACCTTAAGCATTAGCAATAGGAAATGCTTCCTGCATTGCTTAATTCTTGCTCTGTGAATTTAATAGCACTCTTAAACCAACAGCGGCAAGAAAAATTGACTGTACAAGTCTTTCAAGCATTATGCCAAACCTCATTCCTACTTCTCCACGTAAAAATGACATTTCGGGTTGGCAATTTCCCTTTCTTAAAAGCATCATTATCTGGAACTTTTTTCCGTAGAGGAAGAAGGATGCATCCACCATACTCCATCTGGTTGGTTATGCAAATGCGGCCTTGTAACTAGTGAAATGCCAGCCTTTATCAAAGTCTCACAGCTTGAATACCATTTGCCGCAGTTCATTCAGCAGCAGAGCTAGCTGCCTGGTGGGTGTAGAGGAAATGTTAGAGGCTAGCTGAACATAGTGTAGGTAATTTAGAGAAGGATGCAAAAACCTCTTTGACGCTCAAGGGTGAACTTCTAATTCAAAGGTTTTAAGAAATGAAGTTGCACTAAATAGTAACTGACTGTAAGCTTCTTGCTACTCAAATTTTGCTGCTGATGTGAAGTCTTACATAACTTTAAAGTGCAACTTTGCAGTTTTGCTCCTGCAGAAGCTGAAATTCTTCTTTACTTCTGAAAACTTTGATTTTGAAGAAGTTAGATTTCCTGGGGAAAAGGGGCCAGCTATTCTATTATTCTGGCACAGTGTGCAAGCTGGCTGTTGAGTCACGTACTCTTGATGCTAGTAATGTTCTTGAGATTTCCTGAAGAGTGAGTGACTGGAATAGTACTTGTCACCTGGGCATATCGAACTCGGACTGAGCAAGTGGCACGTGTAAAACTGAGGCGCTTGGGGTTGTTTTTTGCATGTTTTGAATGTACAAAAGGGGGGGTTGTGGGGGGAATGACTTGCAGAAGAGCTGTTGTAGAAACAAGTGTTTACGTGTAGAGAATTTGAGGGAGAGAAGTTAACAGAGAGAAACTATGAGCCTCAAGGGTCTTTGCTACAATTAGAGCCAAGGCTCATGAATTAAAAATTCCAGTTTAAAGAGTGCACATAAATTACCTCTTGTTTTAACCTGACAAAGACTTGCAGTTGTATGGAACAAAATAGGAATTGTGCAAAGGTTTCCTGATGAAACTCAAAAGCAAGGTGAAACATGCTTGTAGGTTTTATATTTAATTATGCACTTAGTCAGGTTTGCAACAAAACTTGCCTTCCCTCCTGAGTCCGTGATCAGACTCCTCCAAGAGAAACTTCTGAGACTACATAGCTCACCTGAATCGGAGGGAGGTTCCAGAGCTTAGTTTAGGTACAAAATTAGAGGCGTTTTTCCTTTGGACATAATTTTGATACCATGTTAAGTGGTTTGGGGGTTTCCTGTGAAGCGATTTACTTCAGATTCATTTTTTGCGGTTGCTGCTGCTCAACTACTAGGTTGTTTGTACTCCATCTCCCCTTCAGAATTATATAAGGTAAATCTTCCAGGATGCTGTGTGCCTTTGCTTTTTATTTCTCTTTTCCATATTAATATCCAAGTTGTCCAGCATCTATATTAAGAAAACATAAATGCTCCAAAAAAGCCTCTGTGTATCTGTATTTTTGCTGCTCTTCCAATTTTACTTGAGATACGAAACCATACAAAGGAAATCTAAGAGTGCAGTAGGCTTAAAACTTAAGTTGAAACCTCAGAGCTGTGCTAAAGTCACCCTATAAGGCATGGCAGAGATGTTTTAGTAAATTCTCTTCCTAGCCATCAACCTAAAAAGTCCATTTTCTGTTAACATAACATTTTCTTAAAATATATAATTTTCGAAGTTCTTTACGTTGGACTGTAAGAATATATGTGCACTGAGTTGACCGCATTTGGTAAGAAAATCGAAGAGGTTTTTGTAAGGTCGTGCGTGCATTAAGCCAGTATTAAAACCATAAACCTGGTTTCTTACGTTACTCCTGTACCTTAGAAATGAATTAAAAACAAAGTTCTCCTAATGTAAAATTCCAGAGGTCAATGTATGTTTGTTGCTTTGCTTACCTGCATATTTCTCACAAAATAGTAATGAGGATGTCACCAACATCCAGTGGTTCTATGCCAAGCAAAAATGACATTAGATTTCTTAATCACTTGAGAATTCTTTGCTTGGTTTCTACAAATTCTGGTGTTCTCTTAATACGTGTTTTTGCTTCAGAGTAAGACTTGTTGATTATGGTAGGATAGAAAGCTCGATCTTTAAACTAGGAAAGCTGAAAATTCTTGCTAAGACTAAATAATAAAGGTCACGTTTGGGATGGGGGAGTGGTTTCATTCCTTTTTTTGATTGTTTTTAATCTATGCACTAATGGTCTAAAGTAAGTCCTGCCCTTTATTTAAGTAGCCTGTGAAACTTTTCTAGTTAATAGCTTCGGTAGCAAAGTGCGTAACTGCATTTGGACATTGAACAGCAAAAATGTTTTTATGCCACATTTGTCTTGCCGAAACTAATTTCTACCATTGAGAAATTGTAAATTTTGATATTTATGTGCGTGAAGAAATGAGATGATCACTGCTGTTAGAATTTTCTAAATAAAATCACCTCAGCTGGAGATGCTCTGGAGATACTTTCCTTACAACTCTTGTCAAAAATCAAAGAGATGGGGAGAAGGTGGAGGGAGCTTCTCCTGTAGCGCAAGGAACAATCATGCTAAAGCTTGTTTTGCAGAAAAGCTTTATTTAGCTTAGCAACCTCATTGCTACATATTCCCCAACACTTTGCAGCATGATCTAAGGAGACTAAAGTTATTTAGGAACAGAGGGAATGCGAACGTGTGTGGCAAAGATGCATGCCATAGCTAGAGAGTCTGAAGAGCATGAGGAGGGAGGGCATTGAACCTTAATTGGAGATTATTTAATATCAAGCTGATTCTTGATGTCCTGTGGCAATAGAAAATGGTGCCTATTCTTCCAGCTTTGTATTTCTTTTTTCTGCAAGTTGATAACATGCAAATGAGACTGTATAGCAGGCCCCAGGGGCTGCTTCTCCATATGAAAGTGAGACTTTCTATTTTGTGTGACTCTTTCCATTCAGGACTGATGGCAGGGCTGGATTTGTGTCCCCAGACAGTTGGGGCTGTGTTAAATAAATATCCGTATCAGCCTGGAGTGGAGGGTTGAACTAGCAATTCTCTGGGCTGTACTGACATCTGGTGGCAGTTTATATATTCATATAGTGTTTGAAATGTTTTTCATTCAAGGACGGGGGGATGGCAATTACCTATCCACAGTCTGCTTCCATTTGTAATTTGGGCTGTTCCACTGTATTTTGTGGCTTCTGTGTGGTGGCCATTCTCCCATTATCTTGCTTCTGACTTTTGGGGAAAAAAAAAAGTTTAAAATTACTGAAACTAATGTTTCTTTTGACAGGTTTAAAAATGTACTGAGGACTTCAATTTCAGATTTATTTTTTTTTAGTGTGTGTGTGTTTTATAGCAGTTACATGGAAAAGGAAACATATTTGTTATTTTGTGTTTTATCCCGTCCCATCAAAGAGCTTCAAGGCTTATGAAGGAAACGAATGGGATAGTTTTCTTTCTTTGAAGCTGGAGGCACATACAGTTGCTAAAGGAGGGCCCTGAGATCCATCTCCATTTTTAGGTCTTCCCTGTCCGACAGAGACCCTGGGGTTGGTTCCTCCTTACATACCCAGATATGTAAGTGCATGTATCCACAATGTAACACAGAATGATCAGGACAGGAAAAAAACCATAGAATTCATCGGCAGGGGCTTGAAGTAATCTTAGAACCACGCCAGGGGTTTTTTGGAGAAAGTTAGTAACAGATTATTATTACCAGGACCAGAAGTTGTTCACTGAACCTGCACGCCCATCCAGGACCAGGCAGGTGAGGAGAGAAACTTGGCGATTTTGAGGGAAATGCTGCTTCACGTAGTAGGAGAGCGGCAGAAGTGAGTGGTTTGTGGTCTTCACAGCTACCACCTGAGGATGGAGGCATATGAAGGGGGATCCACCAGACACCAGCTAAGCTCTAAGGATGCCTGCCGCTTTGCCTGCTCCTTCCTAAGTCCAAATCTTAGTTCTTACTTCAAATTGACATGGCTGTTGTACTTCATAAGTTGCTAGTTGCTTTTCAAGGGGTAGCAGGTCAGTGAAAGAGGTGATTTGGGATCTATCTCCAAATGTAAAGACCACACAGTCTTTACTCCAGGATTCCACCAAGCAAGGAAGGAAGAGTTTTCAATACCTTGAAGTCTTCCCTAGGCCTGCTGCTTTTTAAGCTCTCCGTATTCAGGAGGGGGATTCAGCACAAGTATTTTGCCCCTCAGGTGGGTCACTGCGGGTGGATGAGGTAGCCTCTTTGTAGGCAGATTAGCCTTCCCGGTGTGTGTTACAGATGAATTTTGAGGAAGGTTTTGGAGACCGTTTTGAATTTTTTTCGTTTGTAAAAGGCAGTGTAAGAGGGCTTACCATATAAATAGTGCCTCATTAGTTTTGCTAATGTCGTAATATCCATAATGTTCAGTGATACTTTCCCCCTTTGGTGGATCCCACCCACAATGGTGTGTCTGATGCAGAGATCGCAGAAAGATAAGCTTTTTCAGAGGGCCATGAGTACATAGAAAGTAGTAGGCTGTCAGCTCATCTGACAAAGCTGTAAAGGTGTTATAGCTCACACGATATTTAATTTTCTCCCTGTTTACAAACTGAGGGTCATTTTTCTTTTTTTTCCAGTCATCTGCTGTTGGGCGATATAATCGAGTGCTTCTTGACTGTAACAAATGTTCTGTAAAGTGAGCAGTGAGTAATTTGCACATGTTGGCGCCCAACTTCTTGTCATCACAAGAAATTAAATAACTTGCTAAAAAGGGAAGAGAATAGGTTTTCTTCTGAGTCCTTCCCTTTTGTGCTTTGCTGTGAAATGAAAGCAAATGAACAACTGCAGTCTCTTTATAGTGTGGCCTGCATTGTGCAATTCAGAATCTCTTTCTTCCAGGTGATGGCAGGGCAGTGCTTCAGTTGGGTTTTGGGGTGGTTGGGTTTTGTTGTTGCACTGCATTCTTCTAGCAGCTGCTTCTTTTGTAACCCTCTGTATTACCTTTTACACTCATATACCTCAAGAGTAGGATAATGAAGCCAAGGGAGGGAGGAGAGCAGATTCTAGGATCAGCTAAATAACTGTTTCACTAACACCTTGCCTCTTGGACATCTGGGGGAGAAGGCTTTTTTTTGCAGCAGTTTATCCTTACTGTTGTGATAGATAGCTTTGCTGAGAGCACGATCACCTGTGTGGCTATCTGTGCAGGTAGTGCCTTCCTTTAACTCTCTCAGCTGCAGAATTTTAGCCTAGCTTTGTGCAGGACTTGCTGGCAAATTGCCAACTGTGTTTCTTCTCGGACACCTATAGAAGGACATGCTTTGCAATGAAAGCTGGGTNCATAGATGAGGAACTGTGCCTGGCAAGTGGTAGGCATCTATTTTGGCAAAGGGATGTGTTGTGTGTAACTTCCTACCCCTCCCCAAGTATCTCGCCTTAGAAGCGTCATTCAGACTTCATAAATACTGGTAAAAATGAGTCACCTGAACTGATTTGGAAGCCAAAGGCAGTCCGCAGAGAGGCAGTAGAAATATAGTGGACCTGTGCTTACAGTAATCATTTTACTGCTGTCATGTTCTCCTGTCGCTTGTTTTGAATGTAAACCTTTCAGAATAGGAAATACTGTGTTGAGTATAAATGCTCTTCCCAGAAGATTTCCTTAAATTGTTTGAAGTTACGACTATCTGGTGGGAAGCATATCTGAAGTATATATGCAAAACTGGTTTCTAAAAGTCCTAAGTCACTTGTGTCATTCATTTAAATGCTGAAGCCGAAGAATATATAGAAAGTCTCAAAAGTGTTTGGGATTCCATAATAGTATGAGACAATAATATATTGCTTAGTTTTTATTGTGATTTTTCTTGTTCTGAATTTCTGGATTGTTTTTTCCTTCACCTGTTTATTTCCTTGTCACTGCATCATTTGCCTTGACAAGTTTTCTTCCTTTGTGTGCTGAACAGTATGTTGCTTGTTGCTGCACTAGCTCATAAATTTTCTTAGATATGAGGCCAACAGCTCCAATAGTTCATAGGCTTATTTTGAAAGCAGAATTCTCTCTTGCTATAAGAAAAAAGCCAAAGAGGACATTTTGGGTTTTTTCCTGCTACTTAGTTTTTAGCAAATACAATATCCATGCTCTCTGAATTTACATAGTTAAGGGGGGGGGGGGTTTGCCTTAGGGACATACTGGATTATTGGGGGGTGTAATTTTTTTGTTTCCATTTATTTTCCATGTATTAAACTCGGGAAAACTGTTTTAATGTTTGAGGGTCTAACATAGGTTAACATTTTCAAAGTCAACTGTCTGATTTTAAGCCCTGAAGTTTGAATTGTATTGGAAAAATAAAATAATAGTAAACAGAAACTCCGACCAACAGTAATAAAAGATGCAAATCAAGATGATATTGTGATTGACCACCTGAATATAAAAAAAATTTCATCATGGCCTTTAGAGGATCAAAATAAGTTCTGTGAACAATAGAAATATCAGATGCCTGTCTGCCAAAGGTTGAGAGTACTGTGGTAAATTCAGTCCTAGACTACCACAACATTGTTTTTCTGCTCTCTCTTGTAAAAGGTTGAAGTGTCTTCTGAAAATCGTACTTAATGTGGAAAACCTTGAATGAGGAATGTAAGGTCTCCGGCAGCTGTTCACGTGGGACTTCAAAGCTGGCCCTGCCTCCAGCAGTGGCTGGGACTAGATGACCTCGTGAGATGTGTTCACACCTGGATTATTCTGAGATTTACTCTTTTTTTTTTTTTTTTTTTTTTTCTTGCTCTGAGGGTGCAGCTCCATGATTTTCTTTCTGTACTTTATGCTTTTGTTTCTACTGCTGGATTCATTGCTGAGCCAACACCAGGGTTTCTTGAAGGTTTACCTGGCACTCTGACTGGCTTGGCTGCTTGATTAAAGGGCAGGGATTTCTCTCTTCTGCTGTGTGTCTGAGAGATCCAACCCATGGCCCCAGTCAACATGTAAAATTAGTGGAGTTTTTTTAGGAGAAAAGCACCTTCTGAGCGCAGAACTAGCATAGGTTGTTTAGCTGCTGATCAGAGAACTGATTTATTCAGAACAGACAGCTTGAGAAGGAAACTTTCTAATTCTTGCAATTTTTGCTGCCTTTGTCCCTGCAGTTCATGTTATTTTGTAGCAGACTGGAAGGTGAAGGTGATCTGTACCTTCAGATTTATTTCAACTTTTCAGGCTCCTGCAAATCTCTAGGCCTTCTTATGAATGGTAAAGTGGGGTGTGCAATTACATAGTTCCCCTCCTGCTGCTGTAGTTCTTTGCCTCGACCAAAGGGATCCTCACCAGGGATTTTTGTGGCCACAAGAACTGGGCTTTTAGATATGTGGCCTGATTTTCAGAAGTATTGGAATGAGATGCAGGTAATGGTAGAGGAGAAAATTGTACAGTTACTTTCGTCCAACTGAAACATACTTTATGCCAGTTTCTTCAGAAAGCTGGCCAATATACTGTGCTATAAATGGTGTTCATATAATGGTGAGAACAGTACCAGTATAGGGGCAACCCTTCTATGGATTAAGCTCTCAGGTAAAGCTCCTCTGCCTCTTCAATAGCAAATTAACTTTTCTTAAAGTAGGTTGCTGTGTTTCTGTAAGATGATTCAGGCGCCCAGTCACTTGCATATGTTTTTTTTGCACGTGCATTGTTTTTTAAAGTAGAAACTAATCTTGTCTCAAACTATTTCTTATGTTGTACTAAAACCTGTTCAAGTGGAAATTTTTCTCTTCTGAGCATTTTGGCTTTTGAGGAGAAAACCTTTCTATTATTTATGATTAAATTCTCATTTTTATGTTGTTTTTTCCTTTTCCCTTAGAGGTGATGTATTTAAGGAAACTGAATACTTAATCTGATAATATAATCTCAAATATATCTAGACTGCTGCTAAGTCATCAGTTGTTGTATACTGAACTCTTAAATTTACCAAGCTGTGTCTTTAAAAGTATCCTATTCCTCACAGTATTCAAAGGTGTCCCAGAACCATCATTCCTCTGATTATTAATAAGCCAGATATTGTAGGCATTCCTCTAAGGGAGCACTCCTGGTTATTGCTTTGAAACAGTGTTTAAAGCTTCCAGTCCTTTGGAAAAATTACGTGACTGCTTTTACTTGTGGAATGCAAATACAACTTTTCTGCTTGATTGTTTGTTAGTGTATTTATGTGCACTCATTAAAATGGTGAATTCTCTCTTCTCTGCAGGCACAACTTCAAGACATTCAGGAGTACTTTGGATTGAACTGGCAGGAATCCTTGCAATACCACGGTGGCAGTAACAGTGGCTGTCCTCTGGAGATGCTGAAGCTCAGCTTTATTTTGAACTTCTTTCTTAAACCTCCCAACTTGTGCACAAAGGACTTAACATTGATTTGGATTCATATGGTATAAAATAGTCATGGGTACGGGCTTTTTTCTTCCCTTTACTTGACATCTGCATGTTTCCAGCAATCAGTGATGAAGTCTGTACTAGGTCTGCTGACATTTGGTCTGTTTTCGAGAGCTCTGAGTGACAGGTACTGTAAACATCCTACACTCTCAGCTGTGGAAACTAAGAAAGCTGGGAGAAGGCTGTTTACTCTCCCTGCCTTGGAAATCGTCTGGAGGACAAGGGAGGAATATTGTGAGCTCTGTGTCGATTGTATTTCTGACAACCTGTATTTCATATTTTACATTATGGAGTCAGTAAACAAATAATAGCATTATATCATGTCATCGGTGTCTCATGTTCTGACCGAGGTCAGAAGGGCCTTACAATATGCTTTAGCTGCACTGCTGGCTTGAGGGAAACTTAAATAGTAGCAATAATACATTACAATACTTTCATCCTTAAGCAGCGATTAAAACAGACCTGTCACGCTGTTTGTTTATAGGTGGTGGTACATACACGTTACAGTGTAGACATCCTCAGGGTGACACATCAGTATGTATTTAATCAAAATCATCCTTAAATGTTTGGTTCTTGTTTTCTAAGATTCACTCAATTCTTGTTTCCTACCCAAAAGGGCTAGAAAGAGAGGTCAGAAGGCAAAAAGGTTCTAGGGGACTTCAAATTTCAGTTTCTTTTCAAAGAAATTCAGAGGTGTCAACACTTGATTAACTCCGTCTCTAAATTAACTGAATTAAAGATACAAAGGTATTTGCCTTATGTTTTCTGCTTGCTGTTCCTGCCACTTGCCCCCCCAGACTGTATTATTCTTTGTACTTTGTCCTGGCAATCTTCCTCTTCCTCCCTGTGTTTCTTTCATTCTATTTGCTGTTAGACAGGTAGAGCTTCTCATTTTAAACGTAGAATAAGATGAAAAAAAAATTTTTCCATTTAAATCTAATATCCTGCTGGCATGGTTTAAATCCTCATGAAGTGTAGTTTTGCAGCTCTTCTTAAGCAGTGATTTTGGCAGAAAGAATATTGTTCCACTCTTTTTTTCCTTTTTTCTTATTTGTGGAAGGAGACACTTTTTGTGCTCTAAGAAATTTTCATGATACAGTTGAATTCAAAGATTGCCTTCTTGCTCCTTTTGCAATAGCATTCTTATGTCTTCAGATCCTGCTGCTTCAGCTTTTTAGCAAAGGCATTTAAATATAAAATCTTTGAAATAAGAGCTGTTCTAAGAGTGTAAATATCAGGGTTTGGAAAGTGATGGGAGTGGGAAGACAACAGAAGAATGGCAAAAGATTGTGCAGGGATTTGAAGTAGTACTTCAACAAAACGGACAAAAAAGAATTCCAACTGTTAGGCAGAGCTAAAAAAAAAAAAAAAAAAAAAAAA
>VYZV01016757.1:73017-109525 GCA_013401275.1 Pandion haliaetus
AAAAAAAGTCAATTATTTGAAGCAGTAATTATTTTTCAGGCTCTGGCTTGCCTTCCTTTTGGAAAAAGGAATCAGAGGGCAAGCCAGAGTCGCAGGGCCCGTTAGAGTGCTGTAGCCAAGGAGCAAGTTGATGAGCGACAAGAAGGTTGAGGTCTGGCTGTGCAGTAACAAACACCGGTGCTTCAGGTTTGGGGGGAGAGGGGGGGGGTGTTTAACTCACAATTTGTGTAGTGATTTCTAGGAAAAGCAGAGTTAGCCTCCTAAAATGATCATTTTAAGGAGACATTAGCTGTTCAGACTAGTCAAACGATAGAGGGTAGCATTTCTTCATACACATGGTTCCCTCAGCAGAGAGGTATTTCCGAGGGTGATGGAGCACACAGTTACATCCTCCACTGCCTGACCGTGCTGACTGTCGGCTATGCTGTCGAGGAAGGTCAACCTCCTGAAAGGAGAGAACATCCTGAATTTGTGGGGTGTGGTATTTTATATTATTCTTACTTAAATTTGCTTTAGGTTTGGAATCATTATTTTGTGTCAACTGGAAAAAACTTCTCTATATTTAGCATTACTTATTTGTGCATTTAGTAGTGAAATTCCATCCTCAGTTTCATCAGTGTAAGTTGACTGTTGGAGTCTCTCATACATTCTTCCTTGGCCACGCTTTCCTGCCCTTTTACTTGTGCTGACGACGTTTGTTTAAACTGCAAGCTAATTCAATGGCTTGACCCTGCTGAAAACTAAATAAGCAAAACAGCCTTTTTGTGGATCAGCTGAGTAATGACTTGCTCCACCACTGTGCTGTGGCCTAAAATGCTACTAAAAATGCTAATTCCTTCAAATACGGCCACTTTTCTGAAGAGCTACAACAGAGTTTATTGTAAATAGATTATGAAATCTAAAAAAAAATTAAATGGTGAAATTACAGGATTTTGTATGGTTTTTTATTTTATTTGATACCAAATTATTTTGTTAATGCTGTTTGAATGCAATTGCAAGCATGGTGCTAAAATAAATTTATATAAAATTGTTTTAATTAAAATTTTTCATTTTTTGAACGCTATTCATGCTTCTCTGAAAGATTTGTTTGTAAAGTCTAACAACTAAATTGTGTCGGTAATAGGGAGCAACCAGTAATTTTGCTACCTCTAGGCCTTTAATTGTAAAGGTATCCTCTGATGTACTTGCACCATACCGAGCACTGTATAAATTGCATTATTTCTAGATCACAGAGGTTTTTTTCCCCCAGGTATCACTTGCCAAGCCAAAGGCAAACGTTATATCCTTTTCTCTTGTAATCTCAGACTTCAAAGAATTTAAGATTCTTTCCAGTCTATCAATTAAATGTAGAGCTTTCCCATTGTGAAAAAACATACAGGGCTGTTTCAAAAGCCTGTTGCCAGTAATGAGTTTTGGACTAGGTCCATGGAGAGGTAATCTGGATAGCTACCCCAGCAAGTCATCTGTGGGAAATTGCTGATGGTAGGCATGGGCTTCCCCCCCCCCTCCTTGAAGTGGGGTTCTGCCAAGATGCAAAAGTGACTTGCTCCAAGTGATTCTTGGCACCACTCCGGGCAATATCATTCTTGCATGTTAAGCTCAACATGCTGCATTGATTATGGTTTGGGTTTGGGTTTTTTTTTTCTGTGACTAAGAGGAGGATAGTTCTTACTATCATGTTTCCTTATTTCTAAACTTAAGTTTAGGTATTGTAATTTTCTCCCTCTAAACTCTTAACACAAGAGGTGAAGCAGAATTTTTGGCCTTTTTTTTTTTTTTTTGGCCTTTTTTTTAAACTACATTTTTGATTACATAGTCCCTCTAGGTAATTGCCTAACATCAGTTTTGGTAATATAGGGAGTGACTGTGGGAAGAACGAATGTGTGGGAGTCCTTGGGCAGAGCTGTTGCTTGTTTGGAGATTGTGACCTGACCTTGAGGTTTACAAGTGAAATATTAGAAAAACATTGTATTAAAAGTTTCAAAGAGCTGCTAGTGAGGGAAGGGAGAGGTGAAGGGAGAAGAGAGGTGACTGACACATCCTCCAAAGTTGGAAAATAATGTACTGTTGTTTTTAAATGTAAACACTTCCTTGATGATTGTCCTGGTTTTGGCTGGGTTAGAGTTAATTTGCTTCCTAGTAGCTGGTTAATTTGCTTCCTAGTAGCTGGTATGGTGTTATGTTTTGGATTTAGTATAAAAATAATGTTGATAACACACTGATGGTTTCAGCTGTTGCCAAGCAATGTTTAGACTAAGTCAAGGATTTTTCAGCTTCTGATGCCCAGCCAGCAAGAAGGCTGGAGGGGCACAAGGAGTTGGGAGGGGACACAGCCAGGGCAGCTGACCCCAACTGGTGAATGGGGTATTCCATACCATGTGACGTCATGTCTGGTATGTAAACTGGGGGGAGTTGGCCTGGATGGGGTTGATTGCTGCTCAGGAGCTAAACTGGGCATTGGTCAGCGAGTGGTGAGCAATTGCATTGTGTGTCACTTGTTTTGTATATTCCAATTCTTTTATTATTATTATTGTCATTATTATTGTTGTTGTTATTTCCCTTTCTGTCCTATTAAACTGTCTGCATCTCAACCCACGAGTTCTACTTCTTTTCCTGATTTTCTCCCCCATCCCACTGTGGGGGGGGAGTGAGTGAGCGGCTGCGTGGTGCTTAGTTGCTGACCGGGGTTAAACCACAGCAATGATACAGTGAAAGAGAGCAGCAGTTGTCCTTGATGCTTATACAAAAGTCAGGTTCTTTTATGCAGTAAATCTCACTGTCCCTGATTATAATTAGGTGCAGGAGAATTTAAAGGTCTATGACAAGCTATTCTACTTTGAAGACCTATATCTACATGGAAGAAGAAAAAGTTTGCTTTGAATGAAGAAGAAAAACACATTATGTGGATTTCAGTCATAACTGCCCCTGAAATGAGAGGGGGGATTCTAGATTTGAATTTTCTCTGTGCTATGATTGCGATAAAAACATGTAAAAGCAACTGTCCTACAAAATGCAAACAGGTGTAGGACATCTGCAATACAAATATGCATTCATGTGGAAACAAAGATTTTTAAAGCTCTAAAAATACATTAACTTAAAATCTAAGCAAACGCTTTTTTAGTCTGATTCAGGTTTTGTTCAAAATTACGTTCCGTGTTTTAAAAACCTTTTTTTGAAAACTGATTATCTTAAAAAGCACACTTAATTAAACAGAACGCAAAAGCTGAAGCTTCTTTTATTCTTGTGTGAAACTTTGGTACTTGTCAGCTCTGGGCTCTGTCCAAGACCTACTTAGCTACAGTTAGGCTTTTGTTTCCTTATTTTTGACCTTTGTTTTTAAGGATGTTAGGGTGAATTAAATGGAAATGTGCTTTTGTAGCAACCACTTTATGTAATAAGCAAACTTCAGCGAAGCATTGCAGTCTATAACTACAAAGTGCCTCAGAAGGGAAGCTGAGGGCTTGCTTATTTTAAATAGTGTAACGTGATAGCTAAATTACACCTTATTTAACTCTCCAAAAGGGAGAGTAGAGTGAGGCTGTGTTGCATAAGCCTTATGTTTGCAACACTGACTCCACTCCAGTTTTGTTCATGCTACAGTTAGTAGGGGATTTTTGTTGCTGCCTTGGTCATGTTGTTAGGCTGTTAAAATAATACTGCAGAAAGATGGGCTCTAATCCTGGCCTTGGACAGGCTCTCTGCACTTCATTTTGTCCTTTGTGAAAGATGACAACACTTCCTCTGTAAACACAGAAGGCCACGTTGTTTAGGAGTCTCTCTCTTTGCGGTGAAGTGTGTTTCCCAAAATCATCACAAGGTAGTTTGTCTCATTGTGTTCCAGCCTTTTACTATGTTTTACATAGATTGCACTGCTCGGTTGTACTGCTGGGGAAGCGGAAAGGATGTGCTTATTACAAGACCTAATGCAGGGTTATCCTAAAGGCTGCTGAGAGCTCCTTCTTGTGCTTCTGTTGCGATGCTGTCCTCCCGCGGGTGCCAAGCGGGCATACAGCACCTCTGGCTTTAAGTGTGTGATCCAGGGCAGCCCACAGCGTGTACAGGCATACGCGGGCAGCTGGCGTACTGAGATCTGCCCGGCTATGGCAGCGTGGAATTCAGCTCCGAGCCCCACTTTCTTATACCCTGGGTATATTCTTGGGCTGTGGGAGGGTCCAGCAGACCCTGTTTCATTACTTAGCTCAGGAGAAATACACTGAGCATTGCCACCACCTAAGGACTTCTGGGCTTTGCATTGTTTGAAGGCTCCCTTCCTCCAGTTGTTTATGTATAGCCTAAAGCACCTCCTGGCTCAGGTGTTCTGAAAAAGTGCTGCTAAAATATACTTGGCTCTGATGGGCAAGGGATAGGTTGATGTTGAAAAATGAAACAATTCCAGGATCTATGAAATTCATGTTCTGTTCCTTGGCTAGAAATAGATGGCTCTGTATAGCTATGAACTTCGTAAATAGTTGAACTTCATTCAACTTGCCTAGCTTGCAAACAGTTTTAGTAAGGATGATGAGATGCCACTAAATTATGCTTAGTTCACGAAGTACAGATTAAATATGCACAGTGGTAGATTTTTTTTTTCTTAGCAGTGACTATACTCACTGCATTGATATTAATGGAGCTGCTAATTAAGATCTTGCAGCTTGACTATGTGCACTTTAACGTGAGGTATTTAAAAGATGTGTAGATGTGGTACTTAGGGACATGGGCTAGTGGTGGACTTGGCAGTGTTAGGTTTACGGTTGGACTCGACCTTAAAGGTCTTTTCCAACCTAAATGATTCTGTGATTCTATGATTCTAATTGATGAAATGCTACAATATTCTCTGTGCTGCCTGCATGGAAGAGCAGATCAAATCTAAATTGAAATAGATCATGTTTTATTGCCTTGGGTTAATTGTGTGTAGTGTACAGCCTTTGAAATTAGAAGTGACAAAACCAGTTGTCTTTGTTGCCACTCAGAGTAGGTGCGTGTCATAGCATATACGTTTGCAAAAACAGGGGTGACCAAACTTGTCTTCTCTTTGCTGAAAGGTCCTGATAATCATTAAAAGTCCTACAGCCACTTGTGTTCATAGCTAGGAGTCTGTCATGTTGACTTCTGGGGACCCTGGTGCTTCTGATGACCATTGCAGTGCCTCCCCTCTGACCCCAGGAAAGGGCTCCCCTGGGGGTATTTATCGCCTACTTTCACTGTTGAAAGTGAAAAGTATCAGCTGCCTTTTGTGATCAGCCTTGCTGAAGTTTGCATGCTCTAAGTGTCTCAGCAAGTACCCAAACTGAGGCGTGCTTAGTGATACTACACCTTGGGAGACAAGCTGTACTGCTAGTGAAGATCTATTTTCTGATACTTCCAGTGGCAAACTTTATTCTGACTGTGTTTTTACCCATCCTTAATGTTTTTCTCTCCTGCAGAGATGTGTGTGTGTTAGCTCAAATGCTCTTCAGTGGGACTTTGCTGCTCTTTGGCTCAGAGGTTTCCTTGGAGCTATGTGAACTCACTGTGTCATATGGCTTAGTTAGGATAGGAAAGGAGTAGGACTGAAACTCAGAGGACAAAAGAAGTTGAATGGAAAATATCTGGTAGGATTTTTTTTATGAACTGCTGAGCTCTTCCAAGTTGGGGGAAAAAGCATCAAAAATGAAAAATACTAAAGACAGGTTGATGTCTGAACTGTCATTTCAGGAAACTTTAGAGAGAAACTGAACGGAAAGTTTTCCCTTGAAGTCCCCATGGAATTTTTAAAGACAAATCTAAATGGAGAACAACACGGATTTATGTCTTTGTCTACAGGAATGGAATAATTATTGGCAGCCAGAAAAGAAACTCCAGATTCTTGGCAGAAAAAGAAAGAGGTCCAGCTCAAAGACTTGAACTGAGTTGATTTAAGGTCTTTCATGGGCAAATGTGAGATTTTAATATGTACAATAGAACAAATTTGTAGAAATGCGGAGATGGGAAATGAAAAATGTTGGTGAGGGCTTGAAAACATTTATACCTGTATTTGGTTTCTTTGAATATTTTTGCAGGCTGGAATGTTGTCTGAACATATGCCAAATGCGTTGTTTACAGCAAGTAGTGTAATTACCTATAAAGGAATATAGAAGTTCTTGCTTCAGATTGTGGTCTCACTTAATTTTAAAAGCAAGACTTATTTTGAGTATTTTAACAAAATTTAACAATTTCTATTTCACATTTTAATATAGAATGAGAGGAAAGGTAGTTGATGCTTTTATCCTCTTCCAGTTTCAGCAGTCTGAAAAATATATGTGGATTTTAGGTGCATAAAAGTCGACAACAATTTCTTGATTGCTGGGGTGGGTGTTGTTTTGGGCTTTGTTTAGTTGGGTTTTTTTGTTTGGTTTTTTTTTTTTTAGTAGATCATGTGGTTCTTTGGATCTATTTGATGTTGCTGGAATTGTCTAAGACAGCATTAGGCTGGTTTTACTCCCCCCCCCTTGCTCTCTAATCAGCATTTGCATCTAGTGACGAGGGGGAAGTAAGGATTTTGCTTCAGTCCATTTGAGTCAAGATTCCTATACTGTGCAAAGATTTTTGGTGGGGCCTTCACAGGCTTTTTAATATTGCTGGTTTAGTACCATCCGCTAGTTCTGCGGGGATGTGAGAGAGAGAGTCATGGACTGTGTGCTCTGAGGCTTGTACAGAGGGAGATCCTAGCAAGGCAGGAGCAGCAAGCTGGGCCTCTGTGTCATTGAAGCCTTCCCCTCCAACTCCCCTGCTGAAATTTAAAGAAACTTCACAGGTCTGTCCAGGTTAATTTCTCTTCAGATTAACCTGAAAGATGGACAAATGCATACGGCTGTTTCCAGTAGGGCTAGTTCACATGGCTTAGCCATCTAAGGTGTTTTTTAATGTCTGCTCTTCCGAAGGGAATTTCAACTGAGACATGAAAAAGTATAGGTAGGGGGAGAGAGCTTCACTTTTTCAAGAAGGAGCATTGGCTTGTTACCTGGCTCCAGGGACTTGCCTATACATGAAGTTGTTCTGAACAGCTCTCCCTGATGCTTCTGTGAATAGAACAGGAGCTTCCAAAAATAATTTGAATCATCCATTATATTTGAAATGCACACTTTGCTTTAATAGTAATAGACAGTTTTTAGGCAGAGACAAGTTCTTGACAATTTCTTGAAAACCAAACCTTTTTATGGAAATATTCTCCACTTTGAATGAATTCTTGAGAAATGTGCTTGGATCCAGACTGTGGTTTGTGTGTGAATAGTGAGGGCAAACCTGCAGCGCAGGCACTGGGACACAAATGGGTTGTGGGAGACTGAAATGCCCATCTCTCTTCTACCTGATTCAAAAATGAAAGCAAGTGTTGAAATCTTGACAACTCTCACAAAACCAAAAAAGCACCTCAACCTGGGTATGTGCCCCACAACTTCCCGTGCTCTCATATTCTGACCAACTTTACTCCACTGTTTGTTCATGGAAAATACGGTTGGTTTATTCTCTGAAGACCTTGACATACAGCCTGCTTGAGAGTATATTTTCCAAATTAAGTCCTCTTAACTTCTCATTTCTTAAATATAGAAGCATCCAGTTACATTTGAGATACAATTTTTTTTGTGGGGAAGGGAGGTGGAGGAAAAAGTCAATCAACACAGAAGAGAAGAAAGTAGAGAAGCATTTTTCAAAGACCCAGAAGGTCTGACTTAATCCTTGCTGATGCTGACAGTCCTGTGGAGGTCAACATTCAGCAGCCGGGGCTATAGCCTTCTGAGGTTGTGCCTTGCCTTTCACCAGCAGCTCCAGCTCTGTGTCCCTCTCGCTCCCCTGTCTTCTCCATGGAGCTTGCCCAATCCCACTAAGTGGGATTGAGGACCAACTCTCAGCTGATCTGTCTCCTACATCTTGTGTTTCATAGCTAAGGAACTGAGAGAAGTTGAGCTGAGAAGAGGTAGCTGCCCAGGAAAGTTCAAGAGGGGCTAACGTTGGAATGGTTGCCAGCAGAAAGAAACCTAGAAGCAGGGCTGCAGAAAGGCTTAGTAGAAGCAACCTGAGGATGGCTTGAGTAGAGAAAAGTCTTGGGAAACAAAGAAGAGCAAACCTGGGGAAGGACAGAGCTTGCTACTTAATATAGAGCATCAGCAGCTGATTTCACAGGAAAGGAGATGGCATGAAACCCTGCACAAGAGGGCATAAAATGCAAAAGGTGTGCAATGTGTGTGTATATAACCAAAAGGCAGCAAAATGTGAGACTTCTCCACCTTTGTGGGCTCGTGAGAGAGAAACTGGAAGTACTGTACCAGGAGAGGACAGTGAACCTTTTTTGAAGATGGGACTTGATAGAAACTGGCTTGTGCCCAGCTGATGCAGGGAGAACTTGTAATGGTTTGGAAGAGACAATCTATACCTATTGTAAGCCCTATCGTGTGGGTTTGTCCTTTGGTGAAGGAAGGACTGGTCCTCCCACATCAGTCCAGTGACAACCAGCTATTGCTCAGCCTTGAAAGGGCAAGGTCATCTGCTAAGAGCCTGGTCTGTGGTGTCACATTCCTCTGGAAGGAGAAGCCTTTTGCTCTGGTCACCCATAGCCAAAGCCCCTGCACCATCAAAGGAAGATGCCAGGGACTGCAGCCTGATTCTGAGAGGGAGAGTTAATTCATCACAAGATTATCTTCTTGGGCATCCTGAACAAAAAGCAAAATATAAAGCAGCCAAGGATTCAAGCAGATGTTACCCAAACCACCTGCATCAAATCAAGCTATTCTAAGAACTTGTCTTCTGTCAACAAGTGATTTGGGAAGGCTATCTTTGAACATTGTCCTCCTCCGGAGCAGTATTTTGGAGGTAGCTCTGCAGTGTCTGTGAGGTTCATCAGGTGCTGAGGTACAAAACGGGAGCTGTCCGTACTCCTGCGGGTCCCTGTGGTGGCTGGTGCGAGGGGACCAGAGGCAGGACTGTGAGAACGGAGTAGAAAATAAGTTTGATAATGTGGATTTATGTTTGGGGATTTTTTTGTGGCTGGAGGCTGTGGAGCTGATGGGGTGGGGGTGTGTGCTGCCGCCCCTGCTGCCTCCGAAACACTAAAAAACAATAATAAAAAAAACAGTGTTCAGTGCTGCTGCTGGTTTGGTATGACACAAATTTCCTATTTTCCCTCAGCACTCTGTTCTCCGTCCAGCCGAAAACCAATCTAAAATCCCTACTGGCAGAATTAAAAGAAATAAAATTATTCCTTTGGTCTTCTGTGGGGCCCGTTGGCTGGACTGGTACGGGTACGAGGCCGTCGGGCCTCCCCGGCCTCCCCTGCCATTGCCCGGCCACACGGCCTTGCTTTGCCAAGGGACGCGTCCTCCCGCTCCAGTGCATGAGACGACTGTCTTACGCTGCCCCAAGGAGAGACTGGGAATAATTTGAAGTAATCATCTAGTAATAAAGGTTGGGTCTTAATGAGTGAGGATGTAGCCTAGCTTAACTCCTGTTTCCTGTTTCAGGACAGGAAAAGGGATTTTTCTGCCATAATTCCAGGTTAGTGCTGTACTCTGCTTTGTCTCCCTGCTCATTTAGGATTTAGGCAATAGATAGTTAAGGCAGTCTGAAATACTTTTGCAGCTAGCTAGTCCATGAATTGTAGCAGATTTGGCCTGTTTTGGGAGGGGTTTGAGACAGTGATGTTTACAACAGCTTGCAGAAAGGACAGGACTTGCTTTGGTAAAATTTGTAATGTGCCAGCATCTGGGTACCTAAGTCTTGCTGCTCATCAGTCTGTAGGTTTCAGAAACTTTTTTTTTTTTTTTTTTTTGCCTGTCATGTCCCCTGTTTCTGGATGTGGGGAGAGGTAAGACCTAGCAAAACCTAGCAGAAGCACAAAACTCTTGTTTGCATTTTTCAGATAGAGCTCCAGCTCCAAGCTGCACAGTTGACAGAGGCTAGCTATGACTGCATCTTACATCTTGCTAGCTCTTTTCAATTTGTTTTTGTCACCTCATGAGTAGTACCTTCTCTGTCCCACTATATTCTGGAGGAAATCTTTGCGGGAAGACAGGAAAGGACAAGATGATAACATTATACCGTCCGAGATGGCTTTTTTTTTTAAGGCTGGTATGAGACTCCAAATCATTCCTTTGGTGCAGGAAAGGGAAATTTTTTATTTGAAGAAAGGTTGCGGACAACTCTAAACCCTGGAGCTTTTGGGGAGTGGTTTGTTTCCTGTTTTCATTTTGCTGAAATTTAATATAAATTATTGTATCAACGCTTCTGTATAGAATTGGGCAATACAGTCAGTATGCTGGGCAGCTGTGGATGGCTTCACTTTCTATGGTTCTTACAAGAAAAGATCGGGAACAGGCAAGGCTTGTTAATTTGCATTACAAGAAAGCCCAGCATACTGGCTTGTCTGTCACTGCGGTATTTCATCCATCTGCCCAGGCTTTCTCTTTGCATCCGACTGAGTTGAGCAACGTGGCTCCATTGATTTCTGTCACCAAAGCAGAAAGTTTCACTGGACAGACATTACTCTATTCAAGGTCTAATCATCTTTTTGACATGAATGGGGAAGGAAAAAAAATGCATTTCTGAATGTGTGCCTGATGTCTGTTGACACACAACTTCTGTTGCAACCAGTGGGAAAACATACTTGACGCAGGCTCAGCAACCCAGTCTTACTGTATCTTACAGCACAAGGACTGGTTTTTTGTTTTGTTTTTTTTTAATTGTCACTGGTGATTGTGCAAAGGCGTTAGTTTGACTTTTTTTTAATTGCTCTTTCAGGAGCTCTAAACTTTTGCTCAGGATAAACAATCAAACTGTTCTGGTGAGTGTTGCACTTTACGCCTTCACACCTGAGTATGGTCATACTGAGGAAGTAACCAGCTCTTCTGACAAAATCTGTGAGCTTGAGACACTTGTAAGCAACAGGGTGGTTAGAAAGTCAGAAGACTAACCTTGCGCTATGTTAGGGTAACTGTAGGACCAATAAAATGAGCATTTGCAACTCAAGAAAATCTGGAATTTCAAAATGCCTACTGTACCAGCCCAGGCGTGACTTGGCAGTAGTTGCTGTAGGATATCTAAATTAAGCAATGAGGTTTCTGTTGTGGCAACTGTTAGGAAAGACTTTGCAGTGCACATCAATTCCTCCAGGACCCAAATGCACTTTTCCTTTCAAGGGGGAGTTGTGGGCATTCAGATCCTTGCAGACAAATAACTGAGGCCCTAAATCAGCAAAACACTTCTAAGCGTATCCTTAAGCACTTTGGTGGTGGTGAAGGGGAGACATAAGCTCTTCATTATCTGGGCTGAACAGGGAGCTGCGAGGCTCCTTGAGTATCTTTTAAAACACTTACATGCTAGCTGTGCCCTGAAACACAGAGCCTGAGAAGCTGCTGCCTTACCTTCTCGCTGCGCTTGTCTTCTGTGAATATGCTCACTAACCTTCAAGTCAGTGGTGCCTTACATCTGACTCTCTGTGGGAATTTTGCCTATCCCGAGTGCTTATCAGTTTAGAACAATACGCATAATGCTCTATGCAGCTTTAACTGGAGCACTTTTGATATGGTCCATCTTATCCAAATAATGCTGAGCATGGGATTATTAAATAATATGAAAGACAAACGGAGGATGAAGCCAGGAGGGGAACTGACTTTGTCTTTTATATGCTCGCATCTGTATCGTAACCAGGCGTTGGTAGATACTTCAGCCCTATCAGCGCAGCCAGCACTTTGGAGTTCTCTGCAGGAGGCAGAAAAAGAAAGAAGAGAAACCACCCCGTCCCCTCCCCAAAGCAGCAGGCAATTGCAGCTGTTCTCAAGGAGAAGGTTTGTGTCAGCAGATCTTACACGGCTATGCTCAGAAAGTTTATGTCAGCAGCCATAAAAGCTGGCCCGTCAGCATTTCTGTTTTATTCCGTACACAAAATGCATATTACTGAACAATTATGCCAAAGGCAGGGAATATTTCTTGATAACGCAACTTGGAAGTAGTGTCTTCCTGTGGGAGCAATTCATGTCACGTGCCGCAGAAATCTGTGTGGGTTTAGATGCAAATCCTTGTTGCTGGTACTTACTGTAAGATTGTGTTGGGAGCCAAGTAATTTGGTGTTACATCTTGGCCAAGGTAGTCTTGGCCTGATCCAAAGTCAGCGGAAATGAGTGAATTCCTGGTAATTCTAATAAGCTTGCGCAGTCCCCATCTCTGCTTACTGTCAAGCACAAGTTCTTTAAGAAACAAACAAAAAACCCAAGCAAAAAGTCATGCTTGGAGTAGTTAAGGAAGCAGGAGGAAAGGAGCATAAAGTCCCCAGACACTCATAGTGGATTTGGTCTCTGTCCTTGTACAGAAGCTTGACTAATTGATTGCATGAAGCTTCAGGTCTGATTTCTGAAACTAATACAGACCTGTTTGGATATGGGGACTCTGGTGATCCAAATCAGTGTGGAAATTGCTGTGATGCTGAGATCCACCTTGCCTACTTGTCAGTTGTTAGCAGTCCGCTGCTGGTGGTTACCACTGCCAGCCACTCAGCTGGCACAGCAGATTTTATAAGGCACCCTCTCCTCTCCCCTTTTCCTTTTCCTCTCCCCTTTTCCTTTTCCTCTCCCCTTTTCCTTTTCCTCTCCCCTTTTCCTTTTCCTCTCCCCTTTTCCTTTTCCTCTCCCCTTTTCCTTTTCCTCTCCCCTTTTCCTTTTCCTCTCCCCTTTTCCTTTTCCTATCCCCTTTTCCTCTCCCCTTTTCCTTTTCCTCTCCCCTTTTCCTTTCTCTTTTTTTAACCTGAAACCAGGAGGCTCTCAGAAAGGGGAGAAAAAAAATCAAACAATCATGGATACAGTATTTTCCATTTTTTCCATGGACCTTCTAGTAATATGGTGTTCAGTCAAAACAGACATGAATTTTATCCATGTCAGAAACAGTCTAGCATACTTTAAAGCCCTGTGGCTATTCTCTAGCTTAATGTATTTTTACCTTTTTTTTTATACAGGTTTATTTCTTTCCAACAAACACGAACTATTTTTTTTTTTCCCTTCATGAGTCTGAGAATGTTTCTGTTCATTTCAATGGGAAGTGTACAGGGCCTCTCACGCTGTCTTTTGCAGGGCAGCGCTGATCTCTTCATGTGGTTTTTGGAGGGAGGTATATGGATGTTACAGCTTTGTCTAACCAGAGAAGCCAAGCCTTTGTGCTTGCAGTTTATTCCAGACTGTCTTTTGCAGCATTGGTTATCCATAAATGCCAACCTGTTGGGGTGGTACAGGAGGGCACTATACTCTTGTGGCAGTTGTTTTGGGAAACGGAATGGTATTGCTTTTTCTGAGGTTAATAACAGAACAACAGATTTTGCTGTGTTGTTTTTACGAAAGAAAGACCCAATTGTTAATTTTTAGCCATATATGCAGGCACAATCCGGTTCATCTCACAAAATGGGAACAAATGCCCTGAGGACTAACTGCAGATGTTTCTGTATAAGCTAAAGCATAATTCCTTAGGATATCATACCATCTTGAATACCTCCCCACCACCTAGGGACTGAGTTGATAGTCATGTCCAGTGTTCATCTGTTTTCTCAAAACCTCCTCTACAGTAGTGCCTTAGTACTTCTGATGTGCAGGATCTCATGTAGATTCAGAGTCCTGTGCTGCCTGAGTACATTGGGAGGTACCACAGTGTTTTCATTATCTTCCTCATCTGCCTGCATACCTTCCTGCAAGTTATCTAGAAGCTAAGATGTCCTCTCCATTGGTTAATGGTATCATCAAAGTGGGTGAAACTGGAGGAGAGAAGCTCCTGAGAGTTTGTCATCCTGTAATCTTTCAACAATTCAAACGATTTTAGTGACTCACAAAAAGATAACAAAAGCCAACTGCTTCTCCTTGAGAATCAGATGGCAAAACCCAGCAAATTCGGCCTGAAAGGACTGAAGAACCCCTCTAGTTGCCTAGGAGGGAGGAAAGAAAGAGGATCGGTTGATTCACTTGAAAAGCAATCACAGTTTTCTCTCTGTCCACCCAACATTAGTGTCTTCAAAAACAATTTTTCCTGATACAGAGCTTAAACTGATTTTTTTTTTTTTGCAGCTTTAGCCCTTTACACTATTACAACTAATCCCAGCAGAAATATTTCTCTTCCTTTCATTATTTTTTTCTGTGAATACTTATAGTGTTATCTAGCTGTTTCCTTTAATTTTTCTCCCTTTAGGCCAAATAAATCTAGTTCTTGTCATCTTACTTTCAAAGTTGTATTTTTAAATAATAAAGCAGTGTTAAATATGGTTGAAAGCAGACAACATAATGCATCTGAGATTTCACAATAATTTAGGCTTTTGGAGACAATAATGTCCATTTTACTAAGACCAGTAATCCAATATTATGAATTAGTCCCTTGTCAGAAGTTTTTGAACATTTGAAATAATAACTGGCTTTAAAAAATAATTTGCAACTGGCATGTAAAAGCTTGTTGTCAGACTTTATGTAAATTCTCCATCCTGTTTTAATACTAATTACAAAGAGAACTTGAATGTTTAATTTTTAAACACTGAATTAATTTTTCCTTTTGCTTGTTAAAACACTATGAAATAGCTTGGAAACTCTTGTGACATCTGACATGGGACTTCATGGTTCCTGATGGAAAGTGTTGCATGTTTCCTCACATCCTGCTCTGGCAATGTTAATGCTATTCATTCTTTAGCGAGTGGGACTGGGAAGAAGTCCAGGTTTATGTGTCTTTTCCTGGGAGAACTCGGAGATTCAGGAGATTATGGGATTCAGAGACTCTTAACTTCTAAAGCATTTGTTTGAATTGCTAGTAACTGAAAAGTTTAATATACTAAATATATTTGCAAAGCCTCTTACTTACAGTTTGTATACCAAATGGTATCCTGACGAGTAAGCTTTTTAGTGGGCACTCTCTCCTGGAAAAGTCACGTAGAAGTTAACAAAGATGTAATGACTAGAATTTGGCAGAAATTAGCTCTTAGCTCACTAACACATCACCACCTGTTTGATTTGTTCACTATAATTTTTACAGACAATGTTGCTAAGTCATTTTCTTGTAGTATGTATAGATCTTTAGCTCAGATTCGTAGATACTCTGTTGAAATGAAAAGTGGAAAAGATGAGGATTGGGGGTTTATCACTGCTTCCTCTCGTAAGATCTTGACTACCCTTGGTTAAAATTTCTGAGTGCACTTCAAGGCAGAGTTACTGAGATGACTGCACCAAGACTAAAAATATTCTGAAGATGGATCTTTTTAATGGTTTGACCAGTAATTTGAGCTTTGGAAACTCATGCCTTTGGCTCCAAACACTGGGTATTTTAAAGCAGGTTCATAATGAGTGATGGAAATTTACCTTTTCCAGGTGACACCCTAGACACATTGCCAATATGCCTAGTTTAAATTTACTAAGCAAGTAAGCAATAAAAGTCTACAGAGGTATATGAAACCAGGGTTGCTTGGATTTACTGCCAATAGATACACGATGAGTATGATTAAGAGACATTTTATGCTGACTTTCTAATAACTCTCTCCTAAAATATGTATTTCAGGCAGTTCTGTCAGGTTTATTGTGACTTTTTAATTTTGGTCTAAAGATTTTTATCAGATGCAATTGTTCCCTTTGGGGATTATAGGATGCATAAATTTCTCAAGATGAGAGAGTTTCTGTGATTCATTTTTCTTGGGCTCTGTTGGTTAAGATGAAATTCCTTACCAGTGTCTGTAGTGTTGTTTTTTACTCTGAATTCTTTTCCTAAATCTTCAGCTTGATTTAATATTACTTATAACATAGAAAAAAGTTTCCTTTTTATATGAGTGCAGGAGGTCTGTATACTGGTTTGAATAAAGGAAGCCTTATTCTTTTCAATGTTGGAAAGAAATTGGGTTTGAATTCCCATAATTTCATTTGTATTGCACCTGAGTTTAGCCCATGATTGTGCTGAAAGAAGCTAGAAACTGAAGCTCTCCATGAAAACCTACTGCCCTAAAACTAAATGTATACTGTTTTATCTTCATTTTCAAGATGAAAGAGATTTAAGCCTTATGTCTTAAATATTAAACCTGTGTGCATCTTGCCTATGACATAAATGTAGCTTGCTTGTCCAGCATAGGCAACTGCTGCCTGAGGCCTGTCTGGCTTTTTGCTTCTGGTCCGAAAGGGCGCTGGTATCTCCTGACTCCAGTGTCACGCCGGCCAGCTCTGTGTAGATGTAACTACATTGAAGACTGCCTCTAATGTCTAGAAAGACTTTATAGAAGAAGACTAAATTTTGCCATTTCTTGGGAACAGGTGGATGAAAGCTGATACAGGTTTTAGTTTAATTTTTTGTAAAATGCTTTCACTTTCCAGTAACAGCCCACAGAAGCAAGAAGAATGTATGGGCTCAGTTCAGATCCCCAAGCACAGGTGTCCAGTTATTTACTAGATATCCTGCCTGGCCTCCAGCAGCTGCTCCAGAACTCTTGAGTTTCTGTTAAATCCTGTGTCCTATCTACCAACCTTGTGTGGGTCTTCTGGTGCAATGGTGTCTGTTGTGGGTCAAGCTGAATCAATCTCCAGGGTCCTTTGACTATATCTGCCTTGGCTTTACAGGTAGGTCACACACCCAGCTGTCAGGTAGACATGATTAGGTGTGCAGTGCTAGCCAAGATGCCCCCCTCCTGGTTCCCAGCTACTGCTCCAAGAGGACACCGGTCTCACAAAAGTCTCGTGTCATGTCTGCTAGCCCTGCCTGGACATCTCAGGTACTCCAGAGTGTCTCAGTGGTATTAGACACCGTTTCATCTAGAAGTTGTGTTAAAGCAGAGGGCCCTGCTCTATCTGTTGCCAAACAGCCACTGCTGTCCTATTGTCCTTTTGGAGAAAAGATTCATAGGGACAAACTGATGGCAGCCCATTCCACCTTCAGGAGGCTGTATCTAGTAAGGGACAGTATTCATTTCACCCAACTTCAGAGACGAAACTCTTAGCTAGTCTACAGAGGGAGTCTAGATAACTAGCTTAGTGATATAAACACCTTGAAAGGGTTTTGTGCTGAGGAGGTGCCCAAGATGAGCGAGATGATGGTGCCTGCTTCTTCCTTGTGACTGAAGAGGAAACTTAGATGACTAATTTGAACTGCAGCCCCAGAGTGTATGTCTACATAGTATGTTAAAGAAACCATGATTCGACAGCAAGTGTGCACTAAGGCACAGCCAGGCATATTGTCCAGATAGCCTAGGAACTCAAGCGTCCAGGGTGCTTTGTCTGACGGTGTGCCAGGCACTGAGCTGCAGCAAGTGTCTGGTGACTGTCTGTGAGACAGCAGTGTGGGAAGGAGGTGGAACGGGCCATGCTCATGGCCACTTGGAAGAGGACTCTTACCAGGTGGCATAGGTATGGCTTTAAGACATTGCCATCGAAGTCATGAAGGTAGCTATGCAGGAGTACCCAGGTCTGAATCCATGCCTGAGGAATCCACCATATGGGCAGGGCTACAGCCCACTAAACTATCCCCACCCTGTTTCAAAAACACCAGTTAATGAGCTTGATGACTATGTGAAGCCATTTTATGTGAAATTTATTGTGGATTAATTGCTTAAATATTTATCCAGTTTCTCGGGGGGNTTTCTAGAAGGGTTGCACTAAGCCTGCAATATAGACATAGTTCCTTTATAGGGAACTGCTTGTACCTCTTGAGAAATCCTCAGGAGCAGATGAAGACACCCATTTCCTCTTTGTGGCAGAAGTTCCCTGGGGAAAGTCCCGTGGTGCTGGCCCTGGGCTGTTGAACCAAGCGTACAAGATTGTTGCCTCTGAGTACGTGATGAACTTCATAGTTGTGTGATGGTCTAAAAGCTGACTACTTTTTTTGTTCTTTCTCACCCCCTCATCCTACTATAGAGATATATATATATATACACACACATGCATAGACACACAGACATATATATATATATACACACACACATATATACTGTAACGGGGAACGTGGGTGGCTGTTCTCATAGTTGTATTTTGGAAAGCAAAAATTAGGCTTTTGGTGTTAAAAATGGTGTACGGTGCCCAGAGCGGTGGTTCAGCTTTGCCTCCTCTCTGTGTTTGCTCAGTAACCATAGCTACTGCACTTTCCTTAGTGGGAGCAGATTTCTCAGACATTCCTTCTTGTAGAATTACTGATGTAATTACTTTGCAAATACCAGCAGAAAGCTTCTGCAATGGAAGTCCAGTCTCTTCTACTGGCTTCAGCCTGTTTCCTGGCCTAACTGCTCAACCCGTGAACAAAACCTGCTTCTGGTTTGCTCTGTGCTCAGCTCTCCCTTTGCATACCTGTCACCCCTTTACTGGTTTTAGTTGACAAGAGCATCTGAGACCTGTTGCTAATCTAAAGAAATTAACCAGTGGTCCTGGCTTCTGCCAAGTATGTTGATGCTCAGCAGTAAATCTTAAAAGATTGATTATCCTGAATTGTTTTCACTAGCCATTGGACATGCAAGTGTTAAAAAGTACATGCCTCTTCATAAAAAGCATGCAAGGATTTCAGGTCTCCTGCAGAAGAGGCAAGCTTGTAGGGGAGAATAAATCATCACAGGTACTGTGGTACTGATGATTTATATTCTTGTAGCACCTATTCCTTAGTCCTGAACAGCCACAAAATAAAAGGCATTCCCCTGCCCCAAATGATGGATAATCTTGGCATAACAGAAGGAAAACAGCAGATGGATATAGATGCATGGGGGAATACAGTCAGCCTGGGTCAGGATGATGCCAGTCTTAGCTTAGCAACTGTCTAACTTCAGTTGAATTTTTGAGGCTTTATGACTTTGGATCATTTCAATGGAGAGATAAGACATAAACGTGACTGTCACTGCGCTGTCATAAAAGAAAAGGAGGAACATTTTGGAACATTTCTAATAAGTAAGCAAAGGCTTCTTTTTTTTNTTTGCAATGGGGTTCTTGTGTGAATAACTCACTGCTGTAGTTGCCACAACCCACCAACAAACCAATGCACTTCCATGAAAGTAAAAACTAAGCAACGATTCTTTTTGCTTTTTTGTCTTATAGAACATAGCTGTCAAAAATGCTCTGGCTAGGTGAGAAGGATCCCCCTGGAGACTGAGGCCTTAGTGTAGGTATCTACAGCCTTGCTATTGCTGTATACTCCCCTTTCAGTGAGCGTAGAGAGCCTCAGCTAACTAGCCATCATGTCTCTACTCTGCAATGAGGCAAATCATTTTTAGGCTTCCTGAGCTGTGTTGGTTATGTTGTCATTGACTACAATAGACCTTGTTGGTTAGATTTCCCACTAACTGGTGTGGAGCTTGGAGACACAACACAGAAGTAAACAAACACTTAATGTCTAAATTTCCAACCAGAGTCCCATCCTGTGCTGTCTCTTAAGTTGTCCATGCAAAGGTGTCTGCCAACTGAGATGTCCTCAGGTGTCCTGCTTGGCCAACAGGTGCTGCTTTTAGGGTGTAAGTCTACCAGAAGCCCTGTGTCTTATCTTCCAATACTGGACATCTCTGATTCCCCTGGGCATCTCAGATGTTACCAGACACCTGAGAATCACACCCCCCACACCTCTTCCCCACTCTCCCCGCTGTCTGACACTGAAGAAGTCTGCTCAGAGCCCATAAGCATGGTGTACATCTTCATTTGGGTAACCTCAAGTGTTGGCATAAAAGCAGCAGCTGAAAGAATGACTTCATAACTAGTTCTTGCCTAGTGTTGGAGGAAGAATGTTCAGCCTAGATATATGCAGAATTAACATCAGACTAGGGACAAAGAATTCGATATGGGGAGTGGGAGAGCTGATTTTCACTAGTTGGGCCAAGTAGGCAGAGATCCTACACAGCATGTTCTCAGTTAAATTCTTCAGGTTACCATGGGATTTACCACAATACCTTGTCAATGCTGTATTCTTGTTTTGAATGCCTTGTCACGCATGTCACATCAACTGAACACTGTCTTTGCGCTTTGTACCCGGTGACTGAGCTTTGCAGGGAGCACGTACAGTAGGAGCTACCCACCAGGGGACGGTGGTGTGGGCATTTCTGTAGCCTGTGCTGGTGTCAGCCTGGGTGCAAACCTTCTACCTTAGCAGCAAGCAAACCTACCTGCAGGTAGAGAAGCAGGGGTCAGCTCTGCTGCCAGACTCCCTGGTCTGTGCCCTCAGGGTAGGGCTCTGGTGCTGATGTCCGCTTCAGGTGTTGTAGGGGAATAGCATTGTACAGGCCGGGTGATGGCTTCTCACAGACCTTTGCTGATGCCTGGTAGGAGCCTGAGGTAAACCCTGGGGCCAAGAAACCAAGCGATCCGTCCCCGAGTCCTGCACCTTCTGCTTGCAGCCCACCAGAGTGAAGACACACCGCTTTCTCATTGTTACCCATCTCATTCAGCCTCCCACGCTCTCTGTGTTCCATTTTCACATCGCTTGGTTGCATTTTGTCTTAATTTAGAGCTAGTTTTGCAGGTGAACAGTGCTGCTGTACTGCCATACGCTATATGACTTTCACAGCAGTGCTTACATGAACTGAGATCTCAAGTGATTTACTCAAGGGCAGGGACATAGCTTGCTATGGCTTTGTACAGGGGCATGACGCAGTAAGTCCTTGACTGGAACCAGTGGATGTTAGTTTAACACAAGCAATAAGAGGTTAATTTACAAGTAGAACGGGAGTGATGCTGCTGTTACGAAAGGTAGGCATAAGGAAGGATGTAACTTTTTGTTCACAGCTGAAGCTGTATGATTTTCTCTAAATTGTTATATCATTTAGCTTTGCTAGCTGTCTCCATTCCTGGAGGAAGTAAACGCTTTCAATAGAAGAATTCTTGGTTATTTTAGTGTACACCTCCTTTGCAAATGAATGGGGAGGGTTAGAGAATGAAGCAGCAGTATTACATCAGTGTGTGAAACCATCTTACATGCAGAGATACCCACAGAGGACCAGAATTGGCTGTGTTGTTTTGTTGCCTGGCAGAGAAGCTGCAATTGTATTATTGCCTGATTTTATTTGAGTGAAAATAGGAATACTTTTGAACTAAGTTCACAAGGATTGATTTTAAATTTCCAGTTTTAAAGAACATTAGCTATGAAGAGATGTAGTGAATTGTGTCCCTTTAGTTTTGTATATAGTGTGCAAAAATGAATATGTTGTTGTTCCTTGCAGAACATTATGTTTAGCCTTTCTGGTGCTTTTATGCTATCTCAGAAAATCAGTGCAACAAACTTTGACTTTAACTCTACACCTATAAAATTCATTCTACAGATATTTTTTCCTTGATACACCTATTTTACAAAGCAAACAACTAGTGAAGTATCCTTGTTCCAATATACTTCAAAAAGGTTGTTTTGTTGGTTTTTTTAAAGCAAAAGACATTTTGATCCTTTGGTAGCAGCTTTGGTAAAATTTAAGTCCGAGTAGCCTTCTCAGGCAAACTCAATTTTAACCACATACTCAGTTTAAACTATGAAGGATTGAAACAGTTTACTAGTCTTAAAAAGAAGTAACTATGGAAACATGCCAAATCTATTTTTTTAATCAGAATTATTAAAGAACAAAGTATGCAAAGCATGTCATTTTTTCTTCCTGAGAATCAAGTTGTCCATTTGTTTACAGGAAGCATAAAGAGTTTTGTAACTTCCCTGAAAGTATGCAAATACATTGCATGAGGAAGACCTTAAAGCTTGTGAAGCAATGAAGGTGCTTGTAAATAATGTCATATGAAGCAATTCTTGTAATGATGACTTGGAGCATTAGCTCCAAGGTATAGTGGTCTGGCTGACATGGAGTTAATTTAATTCATAACAGCCCATGTGGTGCTGTGTTCTGGATTTGTGGCTAAAGCAGCGTTGGTAACACACCAACGGGCCATTGATGAGCAGTGCTCACGCAGCGTCAAAGATTTGTCTTTTTCCCACTCTGTCCCCCAGCGAGTAAGCTGGGGGTGCACAGGCGGCTGGGAAGGGAGACAGCCAGGACAGCTGACACAAACTGCCCAAAGGGATGTTCCGCACCGTACAGCATCATGCCTGGCAAGCAAAACTGAGGTAGAGGAAGAAGAAGGGACAGGGGTTGGCTTCCTATGTGGCCGGTGTTCAGAGACTGGCTGGGCACTGGTCTGCCTATGGCAGGTGGTGAGAGACTTCCTTTGGGTTCACTTGTTTTTTTCGTTTTCCTTTACCTATTAAATGGTCTTTATCGCAACCCACAAGTTGTCTCAGTTTTGTTCTTCTTGTTTTCTCCCTCTGTCCTGCTGGAGTGGGGGAGTGAGCAAGCAGCTATGTGGGTGCTTGGCTGTTGGCCAGGGTCAATCCACCACAGTCCTTTTTGGCACCCGACGTGGGGCTAGAGGGGTTCAAGATAATGACAGATTTGATCGGAGTGTGCTAGACTGAGTTTACAGCTGTTACAGGTATTTAGCTGTTACTTGGTAGGCTGGTACTTGCTGTTGCTGGTCCCGATGATGGCATATTTGCTCCCTTACCTCCCTTACCTGCTCCGTTACTTGTTCCCTTTCCCTCTGTACATTGAATTCCAGAGCTTGTGTTATGGGTTTGTGTGGCGCGGTTTTCCTTGGGGGGAGGGGGGCTGCAGAGGCGGCCCCTTTAAGAAACTGCTGGAAGATTCGCCACCCCAAAATGTCGGACGCGCCAAGATATCGGACCTGCCTCTAGGAGGGGAGTGACGGTGGTAGCGCCTCTGGGAGAACATATTTAAGAAGGGGAACCGGTAGTGTGGGGGTTGGGAAACCTGAGAGGAACATCTCTGCCGATACTGGAGTCAGTGAAGAAGGAGGGGGAGGAGGAGTGCCTGAGGAGGCTGATGGCCCTGCAGCCCGTGGTGAGAAGGCTGGCTGTCCCCCTGCAGCCCAGGGAGGACCATGGTGGAGCGGAGGCTCCTGAAGATGGCCATGCCTCCATGGTAAAAACCACGCTGAAGCAGTGTGTGACTGGAGAGCAGCCCGCGGAAAGGACCCGCGCCAGGGGAGTTTGTGAGGAACTGCAGCCTGCGGAAAGGACCCACGTTGGAGAAGTTGGTGAAGGACTGTCTCCCGTGGGAGGGACCCCACGGTGGAGCAGGGGACGAGTGAGGAATCTTCCCCCTGAGGAAAGGAGCGGCAGCGACGATGTGTGGCGAGCTGACTCAACCCCCATCCCCTGTTCCCCTGCGCCGCCGGGGGGAGGAGGTAGAAAGCACCGGGAATGGAGCTGAGCCGGGAAGGCGGGAGGGGTGGGGGGAGGTTGTTCTGATGTTTGGTTTTCCTTCCTAATACCCTTGTGTTTTGTTTTTGTTTTGATTTGTAGTAAACTGAATTGATTTTGGTTTTTTCCCAAGTTGAGCCTGTCTTTTGCCCGTGACCATAAGTGGGGAGTGATCCCTCCCAGTCCTTGTCTCGACCCACAAGCCTGCCTTTTGTTTGTTTTTTTTTTCTCCTCATCCCAACGTAGCCAGGCGAGGGGGTGGGGGGTGAGTGAGCGGCTTCGTGGTGCTTTGTTACCAACTGAGCTGAAACCACGACAGCTTGTTAATGGCTTCTTTCAGCTTTTGCTGTTTTCTGTGTTATCACTTTTTTTTGCCTTGCCTGGGAAACCTATGATAAAAGCACTGGCCTTGAGCCCAGACTAGTCTTTGGCCCTTGCATCACTGCCCTCCCAATCTCTGGAAAACCATTTTGTGGAGACAGCAGCAGTTACACCTTCCTCTGGGAGCCGCTTTGTGGGGAGAGTGAAGAATGGCACCTCCCCCTTCTCCTCTGGGGTAGATGTTCCCAGCATTATTGCAATGACCACTCAGTTTTTCGAACATCCCTACGCAATCAGAGCTCTCATATGGATGCAGGCTGTGAACCTGGTTTTGTCTTCTCATAAGGGTAGCCAGCTGGTAGGGGATGTGACATGGAGTCTTCCCTGAGGCAGCCGATTCCTGGATGGCAAGGTGTGGAGGAGAATTTGGGCAGTATACTGGTCAGGCTGGGATGGAGTTAACTTTCTTCATAGTGGTGCTGTGTTTTGGGTCTGTAGAGTTGGTAACTCACCAAAAACCTACAGCACCAGGTATTTCCAGGCAGTCTCCCATCCAAGTACTGCTCCAGGTCTGCCTTTTCCAAAGGGTTGATCCAAAATCAATAGAAATTCAGGACTGTCTTTAAGCTGATTTCAGTATGCTTCAGGCCACCTTGGTAGAGCCCTGGTTAGTGGTGTTTCTCATCAGCTTCTTGTACCATCTAGTAATGAAAAGATTTAACCTAAAGTATTTTCTTTTGTATTGGGACTCCGGTAGAGATAACAATGCTTTATTATCAGGTGTGCAATATTACTTCTCACTGGGGTAACTGGTGCACTCAGCTAGGTCGGTAGTGCTGGAAACAGTCTTCGTGCTTTGTTTTGCAGTTTCTATTGTTCCTTTGCAGCCATGTTAACTGGTAGGTAATATTTTTATGGTTAGTTTGCTACAGTTCATGCTTGGATGAAGTCCTGAAGCTGTACTGCTATAAACAAAATCCCATGGGTAGCTATGTTCTCAATTTGCTAGCCATCTCAGACAGATACACTAACTCTGTAGGCCCAGAAAAGTATTCGGTAATCGGCAGGTATTTTGCATCCTCAGTTAATTCACTACCTCATCCTTGTGCACGACTTGTTTCTGTCTTTGTTTGATGGATTTTGCCTTTTTTTAAGTACTGGACTTCGGAAAACTAGCCTACAGTCTATTTGGTGGTTATTTGTTTCATTCACTTTTGACTATGCTAACTTAGCTATCTCATCTTCCTAAACTCCTCCAACGGTTAATAGAGCAAGGGACTCTTCCAGGGCCCTATTCACTTTGTTACCTTAGCAGGTAGTGCAAACAAATGGCAGACCTGAAGAGCAAAACAGTCAGTGCTGAGGACCTGACACCCACACTATAAAAATGTTAGGGATTTTTTTTCTTCAGAATAGTCCTAATGTGGTCCCATGGACTGAATGCCCATTGCATCTGGAGCATATTGGCTATACTCTTGGACTTCATCTTCTGGTTTACTTGATCTAAAAAAAATAAAGTTCATGTTCTCTGAGACTGCGTGAATGAATCACGTGAACCAAAGCCCAGTAGGTGGAAGGCTTGGGAACTTAGCTTTAAAAGCTCTCTTCTGATCCAGATGAAAACTCTAATATAGATGCAGGCTCAAAGCACCAAAGTGAGATTAGAGTTCTGAATCTCTTGCTATGGCAGTCTCCCTCTTTCTTCATTCCCCACAGAGCAAGTCTGTGGAGACTCACCGGCTACTTCATTGCAGCAAAGTTGGGTGTTGACAGTTGCACTGTGACTTCTGTGCGACACCACTGCAGTGCGGAGCTGCCGTCCTGGCAGGACCAAGCTTTGCAAGAGTCCTTTAAACCAGCTGAGTTTGTCAGTCATTCACCAGATGGCCAAGCAGAACAAACTCAGCCTGGTAAATTAAAATGTGTCTAGGTGCTGAAGATGGATCTCTTCTTGGGTAACTTTCGGTATCTTCAGTGTAGATGTCTACATGTAGGTAAGTCAGTTGCTCTCCCTTTATAAAGCAGACAGAGAAAGAGGCACTTCATCAGGCCTAGTTTAAACATCTATGTTAGGATTAAATGATGATGACCTAAAAGTTCCAGGTTTTGTCCCCTGACCATAAGGGGACTCTGAGCAACGATTTAGTCACCCATGCTGTAGATGTCCAAGCTGCATGAGAAGCCCACTCCTCCTTTTTGTATCTGAGCCAAACTTCAGAGATGTACTTGAGGATTCCTCTTGAGTGTTGGGGGTTTTTTTGGTCAGATTGAATCACTTGTCTCATTTTCTGTTATTTTCATACCCAGTGTGCTAATGATGGCTTCTTTCACAAGTTTTATTCAGTTCCTGGTGTTTTCTGCCTGGCCCAAATTGTTTCACAAACATATCAACCACCGCTAGTTCTCACCCCATGATCTGAGCTCCAATCCCATTTTATCTCAGGACTGCATGCAGAAATAGTGATACTGGAACAAGTTTTAATTTATATCTTGGTGGATGGTTGACAGCATTGATAGCCTGCAGCGTATTAACATACTGAATTATCAAGGCCCTTAAAGGAATAATGAATGCTGCTTACACCAACTTTCTGCCAAAAACATTCCTTTGTAATGTAAATGAAAGAACACACCAAAGTAGTTAGAAGTTAGATACATGTCCCACCACTGTGTCTGCTCAAACCGATGGTGCTGAAAAGGGCTGTTGCTATTCTATCTTTTTAGCCCTAACATGATGCTTACATTACCATGGATGCTTTATTTTTTGCTCTGGCATGCCCTCAGACCTGTCAAGTATTTCCCTGCTTAAGAACAGCTATGAGTGGTGTTAGAGGGTGACAAATTTCTTAGAAAAGTAATGCAAAAATTAATCATTGTTTTCATCTGGAGCAGAACAGGGAGATGATCATTGCATTCTGGAAACTGCAAACACCTGCATGAGGGTGAACTGCTTGTGTCAGAGTTTCAGCCAGCTCTGTTAAAAAACATCCAGAACACTCAATATTGTTACTCATGCATGGCTGGCAATCTTTATTTTGTTTTCATCCTGATTCCTTTGAAGAATTAATTTAATGAGCACAAACATGCATCATGGTTTTTTTTCTCCTGTGCTCCTTGCAATGTTAACATCTCCTGATCTTAACTTGTAGCCTCCCACTACAAAGAAACACCACCACAAAGCACTGCAAGCCAGGAAATGCTGTTGCTTTAATGTTCTTAAGAAAAAACAGTTGGGTTTTGTCCTTCTTAACATCAGTTTCAAGAATAAAAAATTGCCTCTGGTTTGTTAGCCATACATTTCTGTTGTAGGATGAGTATGGGGATTTTTTTAGGTTATGACAATGATGAAGCAAGTATACTGTTTAGTTGCTCTTACCCTCTTGGTATGGGTCCTCCTGTCCTCTCAATAAGCCATGTTTACCCAGCAAGGAAGCTGCTCCTTGCTTCCTGTCCCTGGCCTGGATCAGTCCTTTTCTTTTTTGGCTGTCCTCAGCTCTGCCTGCTGAGTCTGGATTTGGCTGTGCTCTTTTGCCTGTGTCCTGGCTTGTCATTTGCTTTGTAATGACCTTTGTTTGACAATGTATTTTAACAGCTTTATGCACTGTTAATTCTGATTTTACCTGTGCTTATGGCAACATTGTGGGGCTTTTTTAGTTTTGCTTTTAGTGTTTTTTAGCCATGCCATTGATTAACGTGTAATTTGCACTCACTTGTTCATCCCCAAATCCTGGAATTTCCTGGCTCACCTAGTTGGTTTTTGGGAGGTTTTTTTGATAAATTGACTCCTCCCAAATCCGGCTGCAAGCAAACTCCTGGATATGATGTACTGATGGAGGACAAAGCCCTCATTGTATTTTAGCACATTACCACCAATATTTTGCTGGCCCACTTTGCCACATGCAAAAGGACAGTGATGTGCTCATTCACTCGTCTCTTTATTCAGGACAGAAGTGAGCCCATTTGGATGCCACTGGTTCATTCAGCCTGGTCAAACACCAATGTGAAAGAATAGAGATGTCTTTCCCGAGCAGATCAAAGGCTGCCTGTACTCCAGCTGCCAGGTGGCTTCATGCTGTAAGACGGCATGTTACAAAATTAAACAGGCTAATTTCAGAATATTGCACATGCTCACTGTGTTCAGATAATTTTGGTCACTGCATCAGATTTCTAAAGTGAACATTTGTTACCATTATTTGTTAACGCATAACTCAGATTCTCTATATCAGGAATAGATCTTCCCTATACCTTGTTAGCTCTCCAGCATCACTAAAAGCAGAATTTAATCTCTTTAAACTTACCATCTTGCATGCTCTATTGAGATGGCAGGTACACTTAATGTATTGGTGGCACCACAGAGATAAAGGGGGAGAGGCTTTTACAGGCTCTGTTAGTAAACAGGTTTTCTTCAGAATAGAAGAACACAATAGCGTTATGATGAGGCTGTCCTGTGGTGATCTAAGGAAGCCTGTGATAAGGAGTATTACAGGGACAAGAAGTAAGATTAAAAAAATCACTCCTTTCATTCCAGAGTCTGTGTGCACCAACTGCTTACAGTTTCCTCTGATGCTCACATATGTGAAGGATAACATGATTCAGTCCCATCTCATATGAGGTTCGTGTCACAAACTGTGGGCCATTTCTTGCTCCTCATCACTCCAAAGTAGTTGAATTCTTCAACTGTGCAGTCTTCTCCCTCGAGCCTGCCCACCCTGAAGTCACCCAGAAATTGGCAGGCATGGGGAAGGGTCACTCTGAGGTGCCATCAAAGAGTAACAGGCAGGACTGATGCAGAAGACAACCCTGCCCCAGTGTGGCTGGGGAGCTGGACTTGTGTTTTAATGCTGTGCTGAGTAGTTTAACTAAGCAAGCTAGGCCAAATAGTTGTAAAAATCACTGGACCTGTGATAAGTAAATGAAAGCCAGTATTGGTGGTTTCTGTTCCTGGTTGCATTTGTTTCCTTGCTTTTATATCTCAGTCTATGCATGTTTGCCCTAATCACAAGATAAAAGCCTTGTGGAACATGAGTGGCGTAATTAAAAATAGCTTCCCTGATGAACTTCTTCCCCAGTTTATGTATTTATATAGATTTTCTACAGGTGACGTACAAAGCATGATATGGAAAAGGATGAAAAGTAGGCGGTGGCAGAGTCACTGCCTGCAATTGTCCCACTTGCGTTATTTGGCCTTGTACCAGCCTCTGACTGGAACTAACTGCTGAGGAGTTTGTCAGAGATCAATGATTTTAGGCGTTTTCAAATTATCCTTGATGAAGCGTATGAAATCCACAATTGTCCACCCAAAAGCAAACTACAGAACTGCACAAATGCATATAATTTAACACGGACTTTTTTCACTAGTAGGGATCCTATGAGTCACATCAATCTTGACGTCAATTAGATCTTTGAAATAGCTATGCTGTACCATCCCGACCGTGTAAATTCACACAGTCACATAGAAAAACTCAGTTAAGAAAGGACAAGCAGAGTCTGTGGTCTCGATATAATGGTTTATATAATGGCAGTATCTTTTACAGGGAGAGCATGAGCTCCTAGTGTAGTCAAATTGAAGTGTTACTGCTTGTGCAGTTCTCTTTCAGCTGGCAGAGGTGGGCCAAATTTGCGATATCTCTATGTTGGTACTGCTGGGCTGTGCCCAGCAGGGGATGCCCTGGCTTTACGTCACCTTTAAGCCAGGCCCTTTAACACACACACAGAGCAGAACAGGATTCATTATTGTCTCCTCGTTATAGATGGGGAAGGGGCTCTGCCAACTTCTGCTGTGCTTAAGTGAGGAAATAAAGCACAATATAATGACATCAGGGTTGTATGGTGCTACGATCTCCTTATACCCTTTCATACTTCTCTGTTGGTCATAGAGCCCAAGACTGGCTATTCATTCAAAGACCAAGGAGGAGGCAATTTTCTTATTAGTCTCCTTATCTTTGTGACCTTATGCATAAGAAATGCAATAGGATGTGGCAGAAAGGTTAAAGCCCTGTCTCTTCCTAAAGAGATTTGAACTCTGAGTTTTACATACCTGGCAACAGATACTCTGGAACAAGGGTCCTCTCAGTCTCTCACTGGCAGTGTATTATGTGGTATGACCTGATTACAGATACTACTCATGCCAGGGAAAGGGACGCTCACCACCAGTTTGGCTGGGAACCCTCTCTTGTTCCTATGGGAAGCTGGGTATTCTATTCAAAACTCAGTAGCTTCAGAAAACCTCAGGAGTGTGGGACGGGGTCAGGTCATGTAATTTTTGCAATTTGAAATTCTGACGTCTAAACCTGAGTTTGGCTAGACCTTGGCTTCCTTTTTAATCAGTAGATACAAACAACTTTTCAGTGATTTAGCTTACATATTTAAAATACCTGTCTCAATATGGTATGGATCATCCTCTGGAGATGCCCGTTTTTCTCCATTGACTACACAAGGAGTGTTGTGTGATTAGCTCAGGCCTAGGCATCTACACGTTAAACGCCTCAGGGCACATAAATCCCACAAATGAGAAGCCAGCTCAGGCTCAAGAAGTATGTCAGTCTGTGTCTCTGGTTAATGTCCCAGAGAAGACAATCGCACAGTTTTTCGGGGTTTGGGCCTACTCTGAGTACATTGATAAGTCAGGTCCTCCATCTGGCACAGGTATAAAGTGCCTGGTTTAGGAATTCTGGAACTCAAGACAGGAGATACGGTGTGCTGTCAAATCAGAAATGTCCATTTACACATCCAATGGCAAAGACAGTCTGTAGTACACCTTCCCAACAGAAATGTGGATGCTCAGGGAGATTAGGGGCAGGATCAAGTATGTCATAAAACACATAGATGTATGCCTACAAGCTAACTAGGTGTGCAAGCATCCATTAGGTAACTGGAGCTCTGGTCAATACAGTCCACGCAGCTTTCAAAGTGATTCAGCCAACCAACCAGTCACATATAGGCATAGTGTATCGTTCCCTTTGAGATGTCCTAGAGTAGCTGGCAGCTATACCGAGGACCTACTGAGCCTATGGTGCACCGGTGCCCTTCTGCAGCACAAGAGGTATACACTAAGGGATGTCCAAGGGCACTTAGACAGACTACATTTGGGCTTCTGAATCACACTCTCGGTTTGTCTTTCAGGAAGAACCTCTTTCTAGGTTCCTCTGCCAAAATTACTAGCTTGCCTGGTGCAGTCCAGGAGCCCTTCAGCAGAACTTAATGGTATCACCTAACCCTGTGTGATTTTCTGGCAAGCAAATGTCATTTCTTATCAGTGGTGTCAGGCAGCTGACCTGCTGATGCACCATAGTCAAGCCCTGCTGCATGAAAGCTGAGCATGCGAACCCAAGCAGCTGGTTTCAGTCCATCACAAAGGTAATGTAGGACCCTAGCTATAAATCAGGGGTTGCTGCACAGCAGCTCGTTTAGACCATGTTGCATCCTACAATTGGATTAACTTCCTCTCAAGAAGCCGGCTGCACTCTTGTGCCGTGTTTGAAAGGCCAGTCTGGGAAGAAACTGAGCAGAATCTTAGAGGCTTACAGACTAGACTAAGACTACTTCTCTGACCACCTAGACAGACCATCTTAAGGTAGTACACTCTTTTATTAATTTGTTCTGGGCTTACCTTGGCTGTGACCTTTCACAGAGCCCTAGTACAAGCCAGTCCAATAAACAGGGCTTTAGTTAAGGCCTTCAGGGTTGTAATCATAACCCAGCAAAAAATGGAAGAACTTCCACTTGCTTTAGTGAGCTTAATACACTGATCTGTAATGTCTAGCATGATCTATGTGAAGTCTTTTCTTTTCTGCAGATTAATTTCAGATTTCAACAGAAACAAATTTACGCAAGTATACAACCTGACTTCTGAGTTTCCAGTTAGTTAATCATTTCCAGTGACATTCACTAGAGGAAAATTATGGAGAACTTTATAAATTAGGTTCACCTTCTATAGATACTACATCAGGCTTGGCATTTAGCAATCTGAGGCATTACTGAACTAAAGAAGAGAACTAAAATTCACCAGTCAGATATTCATTGAGAATGTCCAGTTCCTTTCAAAAATAAGCCAACAAGTTAACAAACCACATTAAAATACCAGTCAGCTATGGCTATGGCATACAAAACATTGTCATACCTGTCTGGCTTTGGACACTTGCCCTAATATATGTTGATGTCCATATATATTTGGACCCTTGTCTGAATGTATGTTAATAATACTGTAACTCCCAGATATTTCTGTTGTATCACTGCCTTTCTGCATTTCTAAAATCTACCTTTGTATGTCTAAGTATCTGTTAGGAATAATTTTACATTATCTTGACTAAATTTCATCTTACCAATGTTATTTATTTTGCCATCTTCTGCCATTTATCAAAGTGGTTTTGTAGTCTACTCATATCCTCTAAGGATGCATAATCCCTCCCAGCTTTATATCACCTTAATATTAGGTTGGTAAGACTCTCCACAGTTGTTAATAGACCTCTCCGGTATCCTATTCAAAACATCCTCCCATGATAATGATGAAGTATTACAATTACCTCGTATTTAATTTTTAATAAAAATTTACAGTTATCACACTGATATACATGCAGCATTAACTTCCAGAAAGTGATGCAGTTTCTATTTTGAAGTCCTTATAAAACCATGGCCCCATGAAAGAAAAAAAAAATATTTTCAACTAATCCATGCTGTTTAAAATGTATATACATGTATATAACCAGAAGTCAAATGCTTATTTCTTTTTGTAAGCTTTATGAAAGTCTGTATTTGATGTATGGTGGTTTGCTGTTCCCTAGGTCTTCTATTGTTCTTCAAAAATGGGTAGGGTAAGAACACCTCTTGCCTGTGTTATGTGTCAGACTATTTCATAGAAACAGGTCCTGCTGGTTTTAGCACTTAGTCATCTTCTGTTGTACTGGAATACTTTGGTGAAGTCAAGTGCCAAAAATTTGCCACCGTCCCAAAAATGACCGCCGGTTACGACTGTGAGACAACTGAAATTAATTCTTTAATTTTTTCATTAAGGTATGTCTTGTGGAGATCTGTTCAAGCTCTCACATACCACCCTAAGAAGCTATGTAAGATGCTAGAGCCTCTTCATGAATCCTGACTGCCTCCAGTTCAGAACCAGAACCAATAATACACTGTGAAATAATGCAACTGTGAAATAATGCAACTACCAATAATGCAACTACCAAAAATGCAACTGTGAAAGAAGACATTGTTCACGGGAAAAATGCACACACCTGGCAAAGTGCAGATCTGCCTCACCACATCCAAAGCTTAGAGTATTCTTATTTCAAAAGGTCCAGCCCGTGTCCTTCCAGGCAGCTGAGAGACGGTTGCGAGTTACTGATGACAAAAATAGCAGATGACTCTTTCAGGGAAAGAACTCTTTGTTCCCTGTTCAGCTGCACAAGAGTGCAGCCAGTTCTCAATAGGCACAAAGTGGATGCCCCATCGCTGTCTAACTAGAGATTCTTGCTGGATGTTGATCTACGCAAGACCTGTTTAATCTTCCTTTCCTGAGCAAACTCCCTTAGAAGCTAGCCACTGCCCAATGGTAAGCTAAAGGATGAAAACCAATTGCATGAGAGCTGATTCCAGCTAAAACTGGCATTTATTTGTACGGGTATTTGAAACATTTTGAAGGCTTGCATCATTGGTTCCACTGCCCTTTTTTAAAGTGCCATGCCAACAATCAGTCAATTCAGTTTCTAATCTGAGTTCTACTAGCCTACCTGCTGATAATAAACTCCTTTATAGCAGTGAATAACACCTTACAACAGTTCTGGTTGGCTAGGAAAACCTGCACCACCCTGGCAATCCACCACCAGTCAGTCAGGCTCCAGCCAGCCTCATTTCTGTCACTTCATGCAAGCATTGTGCTATACCTAGTCCAAAAATACAACCCAGTACTTCAGGAAACTCCATCACATCACCTCAGCAGCAGGGACTGCTGTAAGTCAGTCAAAGCAGTCTTCTGCTCTTGGCACTGGCTTCCCATAGCAATACCAAGTCAATTAATTTGACTCCCAGTTCTTGTCAGTGGTCTGAGATCCAGATCCTTTAAAAATCCTCCTAAAGCTGGTGACATTCGGCTGACAGCTTTGCTCTTCAGGTAGAGCTGAGCTCTCTATAATAAGGTGCAGTTATTTGCACAAGAGGCAGAGATTTCTTGCAGGAAGATCTTTAGTTTGTGGGATTAATTGCCATGCAAACTAAATAACATCAAAATCTTTGCCTGATTTTTGATGCATGCACAAGGCATGCTTTTGAGGCTCTGCTGTCTCTAGTATAAACACAGTCAATGTGAAGGAGCATTGACAAAAGCTGTAGCAGAGGAGGGGAAGCAGGGCTGGTCTATACTGGGACCAGCTGGTGTTGGTCAGTGGAAGTAGGTAGTCAGCAGGCAGTCAAGAGAAACAGGTTCCAGACATCAGAATGTCTTAAGTCAGTTCCTTCAAACTATGCCAACAGCGTGGGAGGAGGTATTGTGGAAGCAGGAAACAAATCAGCCTTTCATCCAAAGAAGAAGGAACTCTCCAAAAATGAGACACAAGCATGAGTTTTATCAAGAACTGTGTTCCCCCAACCGCAGCTCTAGCATCCAGCCTTACTGCTTGCCCTCTTATAACCTTTCTTGTGCCTTATTGATGGGGATTTTTTATTCCATATTAAAACACTGTCCACCAGCAAGAATGAGGCTGAACCTTCCTGTATACTACGTGCATTCCTGGATATCACATTTCAAAAAAGTTCCAGTAGAGCTCGAAAACCTACAGGAAAAGGTCACAAGGATGATGAGAGGAATGCAGTGACTTTCATGCTAGGTAAGGCTGAATAGGGTAGGCCCTTGCAGCTCAGAAGACAAACAGTAGGTATTGAAGTGGCAGAGGTCTATAAAACTGTGGCTAGCATGGAGGCAAATAGGGAACAATCATAGTCTCTTTCTCATTAAAAAAAAGAACTAAAAAGAACTAACCAGGATCAAATGAAATTATAATATTTTGTATTCTAAAAAGATATATCTAGATATCTGATATTCACTAGATAATATACTACGTAACATGTATTTAAAGCATGTAACGTCATTTCACTATGTAACAGAGGTCAAAAGTATATGTAAATGGTATAGGAACAGGTCCATTGATGGCTATTAAAATCAAGACTCAGATGCAACCTTTTGCACTGGAGGTTTCTAAAGCTTTGATTTTTCATAAGCTGGGAAGATGTCAGGGTAAAGACTGTTAAATAAATGTCCCGTTTCTTAAATCCTTCAGTACGTATCCCTAAACGACCATTTCCAACAGCAGGCAAGATTGACCAATTTGTGTATGATCGTCCTGTTGTCCCAACCATTATTGTGGAACGGGGACCCCTCTCCAGTACTGGGGCTAAAATAGAGGCAGGGGGTGTTGGGCTGAATGTTGGGGTGGGGGTCTTGGCTGCGACTGCCAGGTTTGATTTTGAACTGAGTGGGAGTAGCTGGGTCCTGAGGAGAGCAGCAGCTGGCATGATGGTGACGACAGGGTGTTGGAAAGGCTGAATGGGCTTCATTAATCTCCATGAAGAGCAGAGGAGGAGGAGAAGTGCCTTGGCAAAGGCAGGTGATGGTGGGGGGAGGCAGAGGCATGGGCACCCGGGGCAGACTGAGCCATAGGACAGGCTCATAGCTCAGCCATGCAGCTGTGGCTGCAGCTAGGTGAGATCTAACTGCAAATAGGCTTGCCTGAAACAAGACCCGACAGCCAGGGTGATCCCAGTAACTTCCCGTCCTTGGTGCCAGTACGTGCAGCTCACACACTTCAGACAAACCTGAAGGAGGGTTATGTGTGGGAGTGATACAAATACATCTAAGCATGATGCTGTGGCAACCTCAGTTACAATCATCTTTCAGTTTATAGAGTGGATTGGGAAACAATATGTAGATGATATCACCTCTACACTGATGATCCTGACATCCAGTTAAAATGTTGGCACCTACACTTGAAGAGGATCCTGAAACATTGAAGCAGCAGCAGCAGAAAAAAAAAAAGGCACAAAAACGTGTGAGAGAATGGGGAAGGTAATTTTCGGCGAGAGGCTGAAGAGTCTCGACTTGTTTGGTTTACCAAGAAGAGGACTGAGGTGACTTGATGATAGTGTGTATCTTTAGGAGCAGTCAATATACCAGACACCACAGAACTGTCTTTGAGGAAAAAGGCAGAAATCCACGAGTGTGAACTGAAGCCTGACAACTCTGGTTAGAAATGAGGAACACGTTTTTAATCACGAGGGTGAGAGCAGCCACTGGAACAACGTGCTAAGTAAGCCTTCAGCTCATGAGGTCTTTGCTCCAGGCGGTGTTTCTGTCCAAAAGGCACGCTCTAGCCAAATACAAAATACCCTGCCACTGCCCCTGCCAAATCTGTCCTTGAATGTCATGTCAGCTTTATCTCAGGGGTTTTAGGAACAGCTGAAAACGGCTGGTTACCACCCTATTGCCCCTGTCTCCTCCGGCACCCGTATATTCCTTGAGGTCCGCCTCACCACAACCCTTCCCATGTCTAGCGGACAACCCGCGCTTGCATACTGCTGGTAACACGACTGCTGCTGTCACCGAGTGTCTCCTTCACAGTGCCCTGTCCCCACTCTTCATGAGCGACATCCCCACCGTAACCCTTTAGGGCTTTTCAGCCCCCTTAGGGCTCTTCCCATAACCCTTTAGGGGTCCTCGGCCCCTTGAGGGCTTTTCGGCCCCTTAGGGCTTTTCCTGTACCCCTTTAGGGGTCCTCAGCCCCTTCAGGGCTTTTCAGCCCCTGGAGGGCTTTTCCCGTAACCCTTTAGGGCTTTTCGGCCCCTTGAGGGCTTTTCCTGTACCCCTTTAGGGGTCCTCAGCCCCTTCAGGGCTTTTCAGCCCCTTGAGGGCTTTTCGGCCCCTTGAGGGCTTTTCCTGTACCCCTTTAGGGGACACCGAGGTCTTCTCCAAGAGGAGAAATCCCCTCGGGCTGCACCTCCTCGGAGAGGAGATTTCCGCCGCCTCCCTGCGGAGCACCCGTTTCCCCCGGGCCCC
>VYZV01016757.1:110383-143531 GCA_013401275.1 Pandion haliaetus
CCATCGTTACGGTAGTCTACTCTTGGGAGAAAAATGAGGCCTTGAAGTCGTTGTCAGTCCCGCTGCTGCTGTTTCTAGGGAAGGTTCTGCTTTAAATTAAATGTGGTCTTGAACTCGGCCTCTTAATTAAATGGGTTAAAAAGCTGACTGTGGGAGCGTACGCGGCAACGGATTGGCGGGTCCGAGGGGAGGAATTTTTCAGAGCAAGTTTCTGTCTTTTAGGAACCTTTGAACGTGCCGACCCTAAAGAAATGAAGGGCTGCTTTGCCCGTAATCTAACTGGAGTTGGAACTGAATGCAGCGTGGACCCGTTAGATGTATTGCGTTTGTATTCGGTTCAGAAACTGTGCAGAATTAAATAAGAGTAGGCATTTTTCCCTTTTCTCCTTGACAGATGCTGATACTAATGCCCAATAAGTGGGTGTCAAGGGGTGTTGCTTGTTCAAGTGTGTTTTGCCTGTAGGTCAAAGCTGGTTTTGCAAAAGGAAGAATGAAACGAGATGCTCGCTGGTCATTAATGTGCTATTGATTAGCAATGGGATGGGCAATAATAAAGGCAAATGCCCAGTGCAGTCACAGGGAACTTCCCTTTTTAGGCTTGACTTTAACCTATTACGTGTGTATTGCAAGGAGTGGAATGATTTTTTAAATTTACTGGTTTTTTTTCTTTTTTTGGCCTTTGGTTTTAGTGCAGGGACTTATTTTACAAGATTGAAGAATACAAAACTCTTTGTTGCAGTACGGTTGTAAAGAAATTACAAAGAAAATAAAGTCGTTGGTAGCAAGTTGAAGTCTCTGTACACTAAAGCTTCATTTTCTGTTTTTGTGTGCAGCTTTTTCAAATGTTCTCTGAAGTCAGTGGGACTATTTCCATTGACCTTGGTGGGCTCTGCTTGTTTCAGGTCACAGCTTCCAAACAGCTGGGGGCCAGTACACGTTCTCGTACATATTTATTTTCTGTAAGCAGGTTTTTGCTTTGGGGTTTAGCTGTTCCTCTTGCTGGGCTTTAAATTTAAGTTCTGAGAAATAAACAATAGAAAATGGTTCAAGAAGGTGTTAGAACTGCAATTTGGCTTGTCCATGACTATTCATTTTCTTCCACAGGATGCAGTGATAGCAATTAAGTCAATGTACACATGACAAATAGTCTTTGCAAATAGTAGGATTTTCTGTTCAAAACGAGTAGTGTCTCTGCATTTTCATGTTTAGTTACTTATTTCATCTTGTGCCAGCACTTGCTAGGTTACTTTGAAGTCTTGCATTTGGAAATGACAATCAACCTGTTGATTTAAATGAAATTCCATCTCATTGGAAGGACATTTCATAGTCTTGCTTTTGTATTTTATTTTATTTTTTAATTTAGGTTTAAAGTGTGTGGTGTTAAGTATTCGGCAAGGAGATTTTCAGTGTTTGACCAAACAGTAGGCAAACACATGCTCTTGTGTTTGTTTACATTGCTGAAATCCATCGTGAAAAATAACTATTTTAATATTACAGAAAGTCACTATTTAGTATGTTTGTGTATGGTTATTACCTACTTTCTGACTGTTTCAGAGTGGTGATGGAACTGAGCTGACAGCCAAGCCAAAGAGAAGCTTCTATGCAGCAAGAGATTTATACAAGTACCGACATCAGTATCCAGTAAGACAATATTCTGTGGTTTAAAATTGCCTTTTTATTAGGAGATGGCATACAACCCAAATATTCCTGAACCTTTGTGGTGCCTAATAAATACAAGAATTGAGAATCAAAATGCTGATGCAGAGGCCCAACATGTGCCAGGGGGAGAGGCGTGAAACTGGTGCAACATCTTTACATCCCAGGTGTATGTGCATGTGTAAGCCTAGGAACAGTGGTAGGAGCCCAGGAATAGGCTTGTGCCTTGAACATTGAAGAGGGTAGATTATAGATTTGGACTTCTTATTATTTTCCCCTCAAGTTCCTTGAGACTGAAGTCAAGGTGCTGCTGTGCTTGCTGCTCTAACCTCTGCCTTGGTAGGAGAAGGTGCGAGCCAGAAGGAACTTGCAGATCCTTAAACTGAGTCTTTAAGTGCATGAGTGAAACTCTGTGGTTCCTAAAACTCTGAAATGTTTTTTGTCCTCAAACTATTCAAAGAGCACAATATCACTTTCTGGATACTCTTGATAGGTTTTTGTAGGCTGATAATGTCCTATTTCCTTTCTTTTAGCAGAACTTTAAAGATCTTCGATACCAAAATGACTTGTGCAATCTCCGCTTTTACAAAAATAAAATCCCGTTTAAACCTGATGGTGAGTAATCTGTAGCAATAATAGTGATAACAAAGGAATGCTCACTAACAAGAGTAACAAAGTGAAACTCTACTGATAATTGTGGTGCTGACAAATTAAAGGTGTATAGTTATATACTGTACGACTTGAACCTCCCGTCTTGGAGTAGCATGTTGATAACGTGGGAGCAGGTTATGCTTAAACCAGAGTTAGCTTTCGCTCTAGGGAGGTGGTGCTTTTCTCACCCATTTTCAGCATGACATAGTACAGGGCATTGTTTGTACCACTATTTTACAGTAGTGGCAGTACCTTTTATTAAACAAAGATAAAGTTGTTCTACTATGCTGCACAAACTCTTGCTGCTTGAATAGGAGTGGCAGGGATCAGGGTGTTGAAAAAGAATGTGTTGCAACTACCTTATGTGAGATTATTATAATAACAATAATAAAATCATTTCTCAAAGTCCCTAGTGGTTCTGGTAGTGGAGCAGGAACCTCATATGCAGGGTTCTGCACAAGCACAGGACTAGCTGAAAGATGACAAACCCTGCTCTAGGGAGTTTGCAGTCAAAGTACGAGAGACAAGAGGGTAGCAGACAGATGGGGAAGCAGAAGGAGGCAATAAAACACTCTTGGTTAGGATGATAGACAGGAGTCTTGGCACAAAAGAGCTTAGCCATTGGCAAAAAAAAATTTGCAGGCCGAAAATAAGCTTTTGAGAGTTTTAAAAGAGTGAAGAGGAGGTTACTTTGAAAGTGTTTGTAGAAAGATCCTCTCAGCGTGAGAGCAGCTTGGGAGGAAATACTGAAGTGCACATCGGAGTACAGAAGGAGTGAGATGTGGAGGCTGCCACTGAGGCAGGAGCCTGTCGGAGGCAGGATCAGTCTCATAGCAAAAAATGGGTTCTGATACGGTAGGAAGGGACAGGTCACAAAAGGCTTGGGACGTGAAGGCGTATAGTTTTTGTTTGATGTTACAGAAAAGGGCTTCGCAATGGAAGAATGCAAAGCAAAAAAAGAGGCAGTGTAAAAAAGCGGCTTTCTAGAAACATGATCTTACCAGCAGCATTCAGGGTAGATGTAAGCGTGACAAGAGGATGCTTTTCAAAGTCAGGAAAAGGGATGTTGAGATGCAAAATGTCAGAGTTCTGATAGGAACCTGGATGGGCGGGAATGTTCTACAGAAGGGTGTGAAGATGTACATATAGGAAAGTTGGAAGATGAGAGCTGTTTATAGGCAAGATAGTGATAATATCCTCAGCAAGTGAGAAGACAAGTCAGGTTATGTAAAAGGAAGACAAGACCTTTGTTTTAATCATCTTGAGCTTTATCTAGATCCCCATAGGCAGATGCTGTGTTTTTAGCTTGAGGGGAAGAAGAGTTAGATCTGTGAATTACCAGTACAGAGATAGCAAATTCAGGGGATGCTACACAGGGAACAGATACAGAAAGAAAGAGAAGGCCACTGCAGTCTAGGTGAACCTGAGGACCAGGTGAACCTGAAACTGAAAGCCAGAAGAGGTTGGGGCAGGGCGGGGGAATCCTTTAAAGTGCAAAGTGAAGGAGCAGTTCAAGAGGATTAGCCATGAGAAGAGGTGGTCATGAAAGCTAGAGGAGGGCTTCCCTCCTAAAATCTGTAAAGAATAAAATTTCTCTTAATATTTTAGGAGAAAACCACAGTAGGTGGTGTCAAAGGTAGCTGATAGGCCATGGAGGCTGAAGTGTTGATGGCTGTGAACTCTGGCTATCTAGAAGTTTTTATTGAGAATGGGAAAGAGTAGCCACCACCTTGACCTAAGTCTGTGGCTCTGTGAGAGTGTTCAGAGGGAGTCTAAGCTTCCACGTTAGGGACTGAACTACTGGGGAATGTCATTAAAAAAAGACATTTCTAGTGCCGCACTAGATCTGAAGTTTAATTCAATGACCTACAGATTTAGCTTGTGGTTCTGACTCAGAGCTGGCCTGTCTGTCTCTCTGCCCTGGAATTGAGCAGCAAGTTTTCCACTACTTGAAACGTAGGTTGGATACAGTGCAGTGGTGGTGGAAAGTCCTCTTTGCAAGGTCCTTTTCCAGCCTTGCCTGCACTGGAACCCCATGTTCTTAGCAGCCCCTTTGACTAGCTGCTTTTTCCATTTCTTGAAGAAAAGTACCAAATGAGTTCTCCTTTGTCATTGAGACCCAAGTGGAAATTTTCACAGGGCCGGGGGAGAGAGAGATCTCAAATGTATAATTGGAGACTATCCACGTGGGACTTTGGGCTCTTTAGGCCACTCCTATGCTATTTGACTTTGGGAGAGGGCATGCAGCAGTGATAAAACTGTTGTTGGTTTCAGAGTAGAAACAGGCTAATGCTGAGCATTCATTCATGGTAAGAGACAGTACAGGTTTTGGAACAAGGAATGTCCTTTTATGTACTTTGTGTATTTGTGCAGTGCCCAGAAAAGCTCCCTGGCCCATGACTGAATTTCATGAGCATGGTCTCAGTGCGAAGAGTAATTAATTTCCTTTTGCACGTACTTTGCCCCCTTTTTCTATCACTGTGTCTTTCCAAGAAGAACAGACTGAACTCCACAACTGTTTTGAGACCACTAAAAGCTGAAATTCTCATTTGTTGAGCATGACCCGAGAACCCAAGGTCAAACTCATAGCAATGGTAGCAAGGCTCTTGGCCACAGCTAACTGAGAAAGATTTCCTAATTGTAATGTTATTTGCAGCTGGTGAGATTCCTGGAATGGGAGATTTCTTAGCGTTGAGGCTTTGTTCTACTCAGATGAGACATATATATATATATGCAGGGTTTTGTCATGTTAAAACAATGACAGGTGATTCACAATGCAATATTTTATGCAAGTGCTTTGTTAGTTACCAGTCAGTGTGATAAAGGGATCTAGGACATGAGAACTTTTGGGGAAATATATTTTACAGAGGTTATTGTCACATACCCTCTGCTGGTAAATAAGTTGGTATAAGTCAGTTGGTTTTGTTTATATTGACATTTGATACATCTCTTATTTTTAGTTAAGTTTTAGTACTATATTAATTTTAAATTAAAATTAATTTATATATGGCTGTAATAGACCTTATTTTGCATAGTATGTGAAAGACAATTAAAGTATGTATTCTATCATTATGTTAACATGGCGTATACTTTACGTAGCTGAATGCTGGTTTTGATGGCTACCTAATAGTTTTCAAATTATTTTTATGCAGGGTTTTATATTGAAGAAGTCCTAAATAAATGGAAAGGAGACTATGAAAAACTGGAACATAATCACACTTACATACAGTGGTTGGTCACTTACTACCTATTTCTGTTTCAAAGCATTAATTTGATTAAGTGTTCATATACTGTGAGCCATAATGTGCTTTTTCTTTTAACAGGCTTTTCCCACTGAGGGAACAAGGTCTGAACTTCTATGCTAAAGAATTAACTACATATGAAATTGAGGTAATACAAATTGAGTTCAATACAAACTATCACATTAATTTTGATACGTAACTGCTTTTTGTTCTGTAGAGTTGTTTCACACAATGCAGAAGTACTCGCTCTAGTGCCACTCAGAATTTTGGACGTATTCTTTGTTTATTAGGAATTCAAGAAAACAAAAGAAGCAATTAGAAGATTCCTTTTGGCTTACAAAATGATGTTGGAGTTTTTTGGAATAAAACTAATTGATAAAACTGGAAATGTAGCACGAGCTGCTAACTGGCAAGAAAGATTTCAACATTTGAATGAGTAAGTAATGACATGCACTCCACTCTCTAGAATTGCCGTAGAATCTCTTTAGCCTTTTGTTTTCTAGAGAAAGGGAAGATATATTTTCCAAAGATTGCCAGGAAAAAGAGAAAAAGAAATAGTCGACGCCTGGCTTGTCTGCATGTGTATGTTTTTCCTTCCCCCTTTTTGGATTGTGCTTCTCACCCATTACCAGTCTAACTGACGTCATTGAATTCCCTGAAAACACAACTTCAGATGGTGCTGAAGAAGATCACAGTTCCAAATTAATTTATCATGCTACTGGACGCATTTTCATCTGATCCCAAAGCACTGCTTCTCAGTTGGAAAGGATGTGTGGTTTACCTTTGTATTCACATTTTGAGAAAAGTCAAATTCTCCACACCTGTATGGAAGCTAAATAACAAGATTTCCCTCCCTGCTCAAAACTTGAAATATTATGTATTTAATACCTTTTAATTGCAGTGCTTAACTGGACAGGTTTAGTCATGCATTAAGTCAAACTTTAGCCCAATTTTCAGCAAACTACATCTGTCGCTTTTCATCAGCGTTGTGTGGAGCGTAAGTTTGCACTGAATTTTGTCCCATGCGGATTAATTGTTTCAAAATCTCTTTTCAAATCTTGTGATGACTTTCCTAATACCGCTGACCTTAGAGCTGAAGATTGTTTTCTTGCAGTGTTTTGTTCTCCCCACCCAAATGAAAGCTTGTAGGTAGAATTACTGATGGGTAATTTTGGGTGAATAATGGGAAAAATTTGTTAATTAATTTTACTTAAATATTTTATGAGCCAAAAGGGGTGTGGGCTCAGACTCAGGCCACAGATAAAACAGGGTTTCAGAAAGCCCAAATGTGACTCACTGCACATTTTTACACTGTAATTGCTATATTCTCACCAGTGAGTAGCTACACAGTTTTAAGTCAGGAATTGGGACTGGTTTTACCTAATTTTAGACAGCTAAAATTTAGGCATTTAAGTTTTACTGTTTACTTAGGTGTATTTTATGAGGGAAAGAGCTCTTCACAAACACTTCCAGAGCATAGTTCGTTCCATTTATCGTAGACACTTCTTACGGCAGTGGGACTTGCTTTCCAGAGATGCCCATTTTTCTCCCAGCACTGACTGTATCAGAAGTGTAGGTAGCTAGTCTAGACTAGAGACCCAGCTTTTAAATAACTTAAGTGCAATGAATCCTGTTCTGTAGCTGTATTACTGCGATAATGCTACAAACCCCCTATTTTATGAAGTGACTGGCTTTTCTCCTCAGAAAGAATACATACAGCAGAAGGCATCAAAATCAGTACATGCTTTGATTTTATTTTTTGTCAGCCTGTTGCCTCATTGCATTTTACAGACACTAATTTTCACTCACAACATCCTAGCAAAGGAGGTGCTAGCAAACTTCAGCAGCTGTGAGGAATTGAAGTACAGGAAGCATGAAGTACACGCCTGGAGTGATAAAAAGGAGTGAGGAACTGAAGTTCTAGTTCAGTATATGTAATGTGGTTGGGTTGTTTTTTTTTTTTCTGATTCAATGGAATTTTTTCACCCTTTTTTTCCAAAGGTCTCAACACAACTACTTGAGAATCACTCGAATTCTGAAGAGCCTTGGTGAGCTTGGATATGAGAGTTTCAAATCTCCCCTGGTAAAATTTATCCTCCATGAAGCTCTTGTGGAAGATACCATTCCCAACATTAAGCAAAGTGCTCTAGAATATTTTGTGTATACTATTAGAGACCGAAGAGAAAGGAGGAAACTCCTGAGATTTGCCCAGCAGCACTATATGCCCTCAGAGCATTTTATCTGGGGACCCCCAAGAAAACAGAAGTCGGAGGCAAGCAAAACAAATAAGAAGCCAGCATCTCCGATTTCTATTCACAATACTTATATTCCTAAGCATAAGAAACCAAAAGAGCCTAAGAATACATCGGCAAGTGGAAGCTCCGCTGGTAAAACAACTGAAGAAAGAAAGGTAGAACTCACAAAAACTGCGGAAGAAAATGACCAGGATGAACAAGAAATGAACTGTGATGCTGTTGGGCAGAATAACAGTGAAAAGAACAGTGATACCGATAGCTGTCAGCTTTCAAAATCGGAAGAAATTCATGATACTTCAGACAGAAAGGAGGACGCTTCTCATTCAAAAAAAGATGATGAAAATGTGAACAATGACTTTGGAAATCACCCAGACGCTATAGAGAAGGATTTATGTGACACTGAGAATTCTTCAAATAACACGTCAGCAGATCTACAAGATAACCTTGATAAGGATACGCTTTCAGGGGGGACCACCACGAAAACCAAGGACGAGCTCAAATCATGAATCTGAGGTTAAAAATCATTATATTTCATACTGAATGAAGCAAATTATTCATTGCTCCTTCATTTTGGGTGAAATTTCCATCTAGTGTAGTATAAAATGTTCATGAGACTATGCTTGTTGTGAATACATCAGATTAGGCTTGTGTTTGGTTAATGAATTTTATTTTTTTCAACTCAGTTTATCAGCAGTCAACCAGGTGTGGCTCTTTAAAACAATTGTGTATATTCAAAGCTAAGAAATTCATTATCTTTTCCAGACAGATTGCATAGAAAAGCTTATCTATTTTTTTGCCATTAAATTAATCCAGTATTAAAAAAAAAAAAAAAAAAAAGGTGTAACTTACTAGAAAGCCTTGGAACATCAGAATTTTTAAGTTTCTTTTAATATGCTTTAAGTGTTGATTTCCTTTTATGAAATGACTAGAAATTCTTTCAAGAGCACAGTTTTTTCCCTAGTGGGTGTTTTTTTAGGAACTATGTTCATGTTTAAAGGCAGTATTTGCACAGCATCTTTTACCTTAGATTAGCATTCTTGTCGGAGACACTTAGTAATGGATATCAAAATGTCCTATGCAGCTGGGTATCGTTGGACATTGAATTACAGTTTAATTTACAATGAAACTGTATCCACAGCTTTTGGGTACAAAGGAAGTTGTGCTTTAGACTTCTTTAGTCCCTGTTAAGTTTTCTCTTGACTCATTTGTTGCAACTACTAATCTGGGGGGAGAGATCTCTCTGATCACTGAGATTTGGTCTCAGTGTGAAAGCTCTCTGATGATCAGCTGTGATAAAACAACTCCCCCAGCTGGGTTCAGCACCTAGAAAGCCTCTGGACAGCTGAAAAGCAGTGTCTTCACCACAAACTACTGCATAATCATCAATGCCGTCAGAGACAATGTCACCAGGCCTGTCCAGCTGGATCTTACCTGAACTTGGATGTTTCTTGGCCAGTTTTGGGTAAGGTCTGCACAATTCTGAACACCCTTTTGCTGGTCTGGGAGAGAAAGGCTGTCCTGATGCTTCCAACCAGCTGTCTCTTTCCTCTCTTTGCTCTCTATCAGAGGTCTTTCAGAGTTTAATGTTATTTTGATGGTTGGCTGAAACCTGAGGCAGGCCAGTCTGCTGGCCTGGCTGGAGCCCAGCAAGTAGGAATTTCCCAATTAAGATCTTTCCCAACTTTCTTCGCTGAAGGACTGTCTGCTTTCCCTGAGTAGCCTTTTCTGACTTCATGCCATTCAGTCAAACAAGGTAGTTCCCAGCAAGTTAATTGAATATGAATTAAAAAATAATGCAGGTGGAACTCACACTTTCTACAGTACTAAAATAGTTTAAAACTTCTGTATCTGTTTTCTATTTAGAAGTGTATATTATCTACTGCCTGTAATGTATTTTTGATGAAATGTTATGAGGCAAGCGGCTAACTACAGTTAATGTGTGTGAGAGTGCTACGAGACTATTCAAGTCTTATAACTCAAAATGGCAAAGTCTTCAGGGGTTTCGGAGCATAGACAAAATATCTTGTATTTTTCTGTTTTGCTGATTCCCATCATGGCAGTGCATCATCCATTGCTTTCCCCAGGTAGCACTGTTTCTTGGGATCAAATAGAATGGCAGTTAGAGATCTTGGTATCCGTGGACAAAGATCAGGCTCTTTCCAACCTAAAGAGGCAGGGAAGAAGGAAGATGTATCCCTCCTCCTGTGCTGACTTGTAAGGAAAGGAATGCATGTACGTGGATTTTTTTTTTTTAAGGGTAACCCAGATCGCTCGAGGAGGCGTTAAGTCTGTCTGAGCAGAAATGCCCCAGAGAATTCTACCTGCAGCCACCGCCTCTTTAAAGCTGGAAAGGTGCTGAGAAGCCTTTCACAATACCCTGCACTTGAACTACGATCCCCTTGTCCGTGTTTGCCTCTGACCTTCAGAGCAGAAGGGGACAGGAAAATGCTGAGATAAAATTGGTCCGTGTAGTTAAGGACTCTGACCCCGCGCGTACGCACAGGGAGGACAACTTTATGTTCTGCCTATGACTTTTTGAATCTTGAGTGCCTAACCATGCCAACTTAATAGTGTTGTTTTTACATAGTTATTTCTTTAATGGCATAGGGAAAATTTATACCCTGTGTACGAGGAACATAACTACAAGGTAGGTAGTTATGCAGAGCCTTCAATTTATGGACTTTAGTATTAAGGTTAAACACTTTTAAAAAACGCATGGTGTTCAAGTGAAATAAGGGATGCTGAGGGTTTATTATGTTTATACTGTAATTTGATTGAACATCGATGACCTCAGGAGATCTTTTGTCTATTGAACAGAACAAAAAAAAAAAAAAAAAAAAAAAAAAAAAAAAGAGAGAAATCTTGCTCTAATTTTAGACCAGAGAGCTCTTGGGATATGCATCCAAAAGATTTCTCTGCAGTATGGTATTCTGTTACTGTGACACAGCTTTCACCTATACGTGCTTGCTGGTTCTCCACTCTTAATTAAGTACTTCATGTACTTTTAATCTGGCAGGGCTGTCTGCATTAAGGGCCCAGTGTATCTGAAAATACAGTTAAGAACTTTGGAACTTAAGCCCTTATTAAGTCTGCAGGTTTTTTTAGGTTTTTTTTAAATCCGCAGCTCAGTATATTTCTGTCAGTTTTCATAGAAGTGAGAAGAGTAGTGGCATACCAATTGCCTACAAAGAACTACAGTAAGCGAGTTTTTTTTGTTAGGTGGGCTCTTGCACTCTGTAATCTTTGTCTTTCAGCTTTATCAACAGAATTACTCCCGTGGGACACTTCAACTTTAACTAAACAAATCACATTTTACATGGAGCAGAATGTTTAGCATTCTTTTCCATGGAGGGGTTGTTTCTTCTGGTCTTGCAAGTGCTTAAAAGAAGGGTTCATTGCAGGGCAATCATACAGCGTAGCATCCCATTGAGATTTGTGAGGATCAAGCGGGTGCACTGTATGCATTTCATGACAGAATCGTGGCCTTAGCAACCAGAAGCACCCCATGCTTGAAGCTTCTAAGTATTGGCTTTCAGGTTTATAGTACAGTATATGTTGAAATGATTGTATTCTCATAAGTGCCAGTACTTAGTTATTGAACCATTACTTCAGAAACTGAGGATGTGCAAAGAGTGTCAGCGCATTTGCTCACTGTTAAACTTAGTTTTGTCTCTCTATTACGCTTAAGTATTCAGGGATTTCTGTGTACTTACTACAATAATGTGTTTTGGCCCAGTGTTTTACTAGAATCTGAGCTATTCATTTATTAATTGAACAGAACCTCTCATGCAGGGGTTCTTTCCTACTACATACATCTGAGTAGCCTCTGGTACTGGTAAGCAGGAGTAGTGTGTATATGCACATGCCTGTGAATTTGATTTTAAGTATCCTGTGGTGAGGGGATATGAATGTGCAACTTGACAAAATGTTACTGAGTACACACATGCAAGTGAAAGCGATTGTACAAATCACGCAAAAATGCAGCACTTTAGTTACAGCTCTGTGCCCTACTATCCAGGACGTAACTCTGCCTCGGTACCTGGTATGGTGTTGGCGTAGAGACTGACAGCTTGGGTCCATGAGGTGTGCACCACAGACCGTTCAGATAGGAAGAGCAGATACGCGTGTGCACATATCTAGGAGCAGAACTGAGCTCTTGGTGTCCATGTTAGTGACATTTAAAAGCATGAACCTGAAGGATGCTAAAACTATTTGCAATAAGCCTTTGAGAGCTGTTCCCTGGCTTGGTCAGCTCCCCAGTTTCCTGCTGTAAGATTGCAGCAGTCTGATGTATTAGGTATTTGTATAATCATACTTAATATTTCATGTAACGTAGTGTAAGCCTCCTTGAATTATTCCAGGATAATTCTAATAAATCTGCAGTTGCATATACCTGTATTATAACCAGAAAGTTTACAGACCTTAGAAGCTTTGTATAATTTTGATGGATGATCCAATAAGGTAAGTCAAGGGAGATTTACTAGATTTAAGTGGAAAATGGCTCTTGTTTGTTTTTAAATAAAATTTAAGTATATCTGTTTAATTGAATTATTTTTTTGCACCTTTCTTTTCCTGATGGTTGTGATGGTACTGATCACAAAATATAGTAAGGTATATATGCTTAAGTGAAAATGTAATTTTATTATGCCATACTTTTACAGGTAACATACCATATTGAATTTCCTTGACAAAAGCTGTATTTATGAATAAGATGCAAGTATGTGAAGTAAGTTTTGCCATTAATAAAAGTGTGACAATATCAAGCTAATGATGTACGTTGTCCTAAGAACCACCAGTGTGGATCAGAATCAAAGATGTTTCTAGCCTTGTATCCTGCCTCCAGCAGTGGCCGCCAACAGATGGTGTGAAACAAAGAACAGATAAGGTGACCCCATTTTTCTCCAGGAATTTTTCCATTTTTAAACTCCTGGTTTCTTTCAGCCTCCACAATCCCCTGTGGCTGTGAGTTCCATGATTTAATTGTGTTTTGTGTGGAAATAGGAATCTCTTGTTTGCCTCAGATCTCTTTATTCAAGAATTGCTAGTGCATTTAAACACAGTTACTAAAAGTACTGTAAGATGAACAGTCATCCACTTCAAGTCAGGTTTTTAAAAGCCGTAGGAGATTCTAATGATAAAATACCTGCTTAGGCAGAAAATGTCCTATGTTTCTGTCGTTAGGCAGAAGGTGTCTGCTTAGGCAGAAAACTTGTCCTATGTTGATGACAATATCTTACTTGTCCCTTTTGAATAAATTTTTATACATAAATCCTCTTGTATGAAGTATTAAAAGTCAGATTCCAACTGCAAAACAGATTTTTTTTTTTTTTTTTTCCTATTGGTGTAAAAGCAAGATCATTTAAAGGCAAAACCTGTTCCTAGCCCACATCTCTGGATGTGGAGAAACCAGCATCAATGGGTGTAACGTTGCGATCATGTAGAAGACAGAAATACTATCTGGGTTTTGCTGAGAACCATACTACGAGGCGTTCCACATTTTGGTAACTTATTTTGGTATGAGTCCCCAGTTCCAACTGCAGTTGGAGTAACTGCTCAAAGGTGGGTTTGATGGCCATTGGAGCCTGAAAATGAGGGATGGGTCAAAAAGGCCTAAGCATGAGCAACCCACCCTCCATTCATGTCACGGTCAACACCATAGGTTGACTACTAATGGGTATTTAGATGCAGTTCTCCAAGGGGAATGTAAATTGTCAATTGTGTCTCTCTGATTTCTCTGTGCTCTCTATTGCCTATGAACTATTTATTTTCCTGAAAGCTGTGTTCCTTTTGTAGCCCACATTCTTAAGTATACTTACTTAAGACCATTGGGGAAAGCAAGAGTTTATTTTAAAGAATATACTTAATACATGCCATACCTAATGGACTCCTAAAATATAGTTCAAATAGGGACCTCTTCTGGCTTTACACTTATCATCACTTTTATTTTCAAAAGCATTGAGCTGTTTGCTATAAAATAACAAATGTGAGAATTGGCAAATTGTTCTGAAAGAAGTCTCTTTTATCTTAGAAACTCAGCACTTTTTCATTCTACCGTGCTTACAAGTCTAGTGGCGTATTCATCAACTAAAGTTTATTGTGAAATATACTGAATGTATTTAATACTGTGGCTAACTGTGAAAATTATTGTTTTGCAGTAAAAAAGGTTATGGCATTTATATTTTTGGGATCTGCTGAAGCATGTTTGCTAATCCTTTGTTGCTCTTTTTTCTGTGTTTTAACCTATTCCATAGTTGTTTGCCTTTTATGCGGTTCAAGTTCAGCAACAGATTATTGGGTACAGTTTTGCACTGATAAAATTTGGAAATATTGTAGACTTCATTGTTAAAATGTATTCTAAGAAAAAAGTGCAGTAAAAAGAAAAAAAACCAAAACCCAACAGTTTTTACTTGCAAAATGAAACAGCTACATGTCAGTTTTTATGAATGGTCCTGCTCTCTTTTCTGTATTCCTTTGCAGTGTTTAATTACAGAATGCCGTGCATGTTTGGTAGTACCAATACCATATGTATGTGGTAGGAGTGGTAACCAGTTTCTGGATTTGTAATGCACTATAAAGATATATTTTATAATTCTGTAACTGTATGGCAGTGTTATGCCAAAAAAATTGTATAAACATAAAAAGCAATAGTTTATGTTGCTTACTGCTATATTTTAAATCGTTTGTAAAATGAAATACTTGGATTTCCTTTCAGGTAAATATATTTTTAATAACAGCAGCCAAAAACTCTAAACTAATAAAGCTTCTTCATTTAGCAGCACTGTTTTAGCAACATGTACAAATACTGTGTAGCTCTAATAATGTGTAATTGCTGTTTGGCGCTTGTTTGTATAGTCTTCTGTAAATGTATTAACACTTAAAAGTAGGGCATTAAAGGCTCTGGTCCTCCTTTTTTGTTGTCAGTGGCAAAACCACCATGGATAGCAGAGGAACAAGGAAAGGCCCAGAGTGAGCTTTACTAGAAGCTCAGGTGTTTTGGTTTTTTTTTAATTTAAGAAAAATATATACTATGAAAACACTGTTAACATTAAAGGGTAAAATATCTATTATGCCAGGGGAGGCAGAAACCCCCTGGAGCAGTGCCAGCAACTGGCTACTGCTGCTTAAACTTAGCAGGGAAACATTTAACCTGCTGGTTGTATTCATCCTGCGCTGAAGCTGTAGCTTTGGATGGCTTCAGCTACCTTTCCCCCTAGTTTTGTAGTAAGCTGTTATTCACATGGTGGGACTGCAGATTTACGTAGCTCTCTAAAGGGCCCAGCAGTTTTGGAGAGGGTTTCTTGTTCTAACAGGTTTCTTCTCAAAACGAGGAGGAGCGGGTGCTCCTTATGTGGAAGGAGGGCTTCATACGTGGTCGGTGTCTTGAATGAAGTTTGGCGTTAATGTGGCTATATTAATTTACTTCCGTGTTGTCAGGTCACCCAGGGATGGGCTTGAACTGGTAGGCAGTAATACGATGTGTCAGTGTGTTGGTTTCCCCAGAAACTTCAGTTACAGCTCCCTGAGGCAGCTACGATGGTTCGTCTGCTCGTTGGCAACGACTGGCTGCAAGGCAGTTACCTTCTCCTACCCTTGGAGCATAAATTTCACAGCTAGAAGGGCCAGGGCCTGAATGGAGACGCTTAGTTATGTTGCTGGCTGTTGTACCGGCAACTCCAGACTTCCAGCATGTCTGCAGTAAAAAGATTGTTCCTGGGTAGAGCACGGATGCTCGTGGGTGCCAGCGCCACGTCTGAAAAGTTTTCTTGGGGCTAATTACAAGGGTAAGAGCATAAACTGATATCCCAAGTCTGGCTGGCCCTAGTTAAGACAGGCCAGCTTCTGGAGGAGGTGGAACAAGGGGGTGCTGGGCCCAGCACCCTGCGTCTTGCCTGCTGCTGCTTCCCCCAGCCAAAGGGCCGGGCACCCACTTGGACACACAGTGACACACCATCTGTCTGTGCCTTTGGGTCAATAGGGGAGCCAACCGCTCTGTCCCCGTCTCTGTGAAAATATGATGGTGGATGGAGACACACACATATCCCTCAGGGCATGCATTCACCTGCTTTGCTTTATTTTGGAGGGTAAAATCTAGCTGTAAAATTTTCAGCTGTTGATGTGATGGGGGCGGGGGGGACGGGACACAGAGCACACTTCTGCTCTGGTGGGAATAGCACACAGCAAGGAAGGATCAAGGTGACAAGGCTTGTGTTTGTGCAAGGAGAGTTGGGAAGTACTTTTATTATGCATAGAGCAGCGATGGAGACTGCTGAAGTTAATCTAAACTACCTCTGTTGTTTAGGGAGTTAAACTGCAAGGTTTTGTTTTGATTTTGTTGTTTTGCTGAAGTATTTTTCTAACAGAGCTGTGCCCTAAAATGGGGATGAAAATATTTTATTTTGATATACGTGGATGATCTTGAGCAAGGCCTAAAATGTTTATAATGATCACATTAATTGCGAAAATGTGATTTAGCTAACAAAACCTGGGAATACTCTTCTTAAAATTACATTTTGATGGATTTATTTTGCTTTGTTTGTGTGGGCTGGGTAATAAACCGGAAGACAAAATATTAAATACTTTCACTCCCTGGGGTCAATACAGGCCAAGTAGTATGGGATCAGGGCAATCCCACGCACAAATACAGGCTGGGCAGAGAATGGATTGAGAGCAGCCCTGCAGAGAAGGACTCGGGGGTGTTGGGGTATGAAAACCCGGACATGACCCGGCAATGTGCGCTTGCAGCCCAGAAAGCCAACTGTATCCCAGGCTGCATCGAAAGCAGCGTGACCAGCAGACCGAGGGAGGTGATTCTCCCCCTCTACTCCACTCTGGTGAGACCCCACCTGCAGTACTGCGTTCAGCACTGGGGCCCCCAGCACAAGAAGGACGTGGACCTGTTGGAGCGAGTTCAGAGGAGGGCCACAAAAACGACAGGGCGCTGGAGCACCTCTCCTGTGCAAGACAGGCTGAGAGAGTTGGGGTTGTTCAGCCTGGAAAAGAGAAGGCTCCGGGGAGACCTTGTAGCAGCCTGCCAGTACCTAAAGGGGGTCTACAGGAAAGATGGGGAGGGTCTCTTTATCAGGGAGTGTAGTGATAGGAGGAAGGGTAATGGCTTTAAACTGAAAGAGGGTAGATTTAGATTAGATGTAAGGAAGAAGTTCTTCACTGTGAGGGTGGGGAGGCACTGGAACAGGTTTCCCAGAGAGGTTGTGGCTGCCCCATCCCTGGCAGTGTTCAAGGCCAGGTTGGATGGGGCTTTGAGCAACCTGGTCTAGTGGAAGGTGTCCCTGCCCATGGCAGGGGGGTTGGAACTAGATGATCTTTAAGATCTCTTCCAACCCAAACCATTCTATGATTATCACTTCCAAGTTAAATCAGTAAGTGTGATGGGAAAGTATCTGCAGCTTAAAAATAATCCCCCAAAGCAGCAGCAAAAGTATCTACCAAAGTATTTTGCGACTAAAGATACATAACAACACTGCTTTTTAAATGGTAGCTTCCATATCCTCTGAGGTGGATTACATTGTAGTCAAAACTCTATTATGACTTTATTGACTCGTTTGTACCCAATATGAAAGTTGCACTTCAGCTCCATAGAGCTTGTTCTTTAAAGTGTGGCTCACTTCAGTGGGGGCAGGAAGAGTGGATGTTCAGAAACAAAACAGTCCCCAGTTTTGTCCCCACCTTGGAAAGCTCTCACTCCTGGCTGGCACAGAGACCCAGTCAAGCAGAGTCTTGGGTCAGGGTTGTAACACGGCCTTGCTCCCACCTCTCCAAAGATGCTGTAATCAAACACTCTTTGTTTCCCCTTAAGGAGATGAGCTGAAGATCTGGCCTTCTCAGAGCTGGCCTGGGCTAAGTTATGCACCTGGTGGGTTTATTGACTTGCCTGAGTGCAATTACTTGCAGCAATTACTGGCAGCTCAGACCTTTCCTTGTGGTTAATCCTGGTCTGCATGTTATGGGGTGAGCTTAAAAATAAAATTATTTTCCAATAGTTCTCCCTATGAAAAGCCAATTTAAGAAGGTTTAATTAGGACCAAGTATTTGCCTTATCTGATAAACTCTTTTTATATAGTATATACAGTGCTTTAGATGTTTTTGCAGGCAATATTCTATAGACGTTGTAATTTCAAGGCTTACTGAATGTAGGAAGAACATTTAAAATTCAACTGGTTCTTTCTATTTTTATTTAATGTATAAATCAGACATAATTCATGCATAGTTCCTTCCAGGTTTAGACAGTTATTGAGCACTATGTATGGTTATAAACATTTTGTGGCAGCTGTTTCAAATTTCAGAATAGAAATAGAAAAAAAAAAAATCTCACATTTTCACTTCTCCAATTTCCTTTGAAAGCTTAAACAAGGAAGCTTCTAATTTTCTGCTTCCAAACTGGCAGCTGAAATTAGGGCCTTGAACTACTTTTGAGAACTAGGACTTAGGACCTTCAGCCCTACATGGGACCCACAGTCACTTGGAGGCAAATCTGTAGTACTTGGTTAACTAAAACTGCAGAAATGTAGTAGAATTTTCCAAAACTACAAGGCACCTAATGCTGATACTCAATTAATGAGTGCTCCCAGGAAGTCTATGAAGGGTTTCTCTGCATCTAAAGGAAGCTCAGGAGCAGTCTAGTTCTTCAGTCAGTTTTGAAAAGGTTATCATGAAACCCGACATTTTAACTCTTCGCTTAAGAGTTCATTCTTTTTCTTTTTTTTTCCTTTTTTTTTTCTTTTACAGTAAGGACACAGTGAAAAAGGCACCTTTCTTACATTTTAAACTGTAAAACAAACCTTTGGCTATGCTGACATGCACCCCCCATGCTGGTGGTTGCTTCTTACTCATCCTCAGTCACCGCCGTCGCACACTCAAAGCCATCCCTGCTCGGCGATCATGCCCGACTCTGAGTGCCCGACACCATGGCGCTGACCTGTGTAACGAGCACTGGTGGCCACCATCGTTCATGGCCTCCGTCACTGTCATGGAGGTGATCACACCTAAGAGCTCTTCAATGAGGGAAGCTGGATCTGAAGTGGGCATCTGCTTTCTCTTCCCCACCCCCAAATTCGGTCCCTTTCAGCCGCTGCTGCCTCACCTAAAGCAGAAATAGTCTTTTCCCGGGTCTTTTCCTTGCACTTTTCCAAGGGCGAGTAATGGCCCATCAGTGCATTGTTAGTTGTTCTGGGGGCTCTTTGCTCAACTGGTGCCCATGTTTTTAAGGTCTTTGCTGTTATCCCACCCTTAAACTGTGCAGACACCCAGTGCCAAGCTCCGTTCACCCAGTGAGATAATAGCAAAGCTGTGACCCCCATGCCAAGGCAGCGCAGCCTTGCTGACAGCAAGGAGCAGCAAGGAAAGGCCACCATCCCTTGGGAGACAGAGAGCCCACCTCAGGTCTAGCCTGCGTGGGGGAGTACCATTGCTTTTAAGGACGGACACATGCGTAAGTGATTGCAATGAGCCTTCCTGTGGCTTTATATGAAATACCCCAAAAGACTACACTCAGGTATCAGAGTTTGTTTATGGTAATGAAGGCCCAGTGCCATAATGCTAGCAAGAATATGTCCCAACAGTGCTTTTTAGAAGCTTTTCACCACTTTGGATAAAATGCTGCTGACAAAATTTCAATCTTGAAATCTCCTGCAACCATCAGATAATTAAGAAATGTTGCTGAGTCACACCTGCATAGGGTAAGTGCCTCCCTGGGGCACGGCTGGGAACACCGATGCCTATTTCAGATATGTCCCCAAATGCAGCAGATGTGAATGATTAAGTAATATACCCAGTGGCACATTCTCTGCTGACTCATTTGCTGCACTGCTACTGAGATAATAGGAGTCTTACAAGGCAAATTCAAGGCAGAGTTTTGCCAGGACTTTACAAAGATCTTTTCATGTAGACTCGGAAGGATGATAAATTTATATAGTAAGAGTCACATTGTAGTTCAAGGATCTTTGCTGGAGATAATCTGACTCTTCTGGGACCTGTTTGTTGAAATTAGAAGTAAGTTGAAAGCTATGCCAGAGACTCTTCTTCCATGGACACCTGGATAAATCCCAGCAAACATCATCCACTTTGTCAGAAATAATTTGGGAGATTATATAAATCTCAGTCTCTTTTGGTGTGAGCAGCCTAAGAGCAAAGGTAAAGGTAGGACTTTGGTGGCTGGACTCTTTGGTATGAAATAAAAATACAAAATTACAAAAATAGCATAGCAAATGTGAAATTTGTGACCCAGATAGTTCAGTGGCTGCCTAACCCTAAATTGTCTTTCCTATTAAGTCAAAGGTTTCCTAGATGCCTGATGTCCCACTTCTGGACAGGCTCTGATGGTAAAATTCCAGCATCAGGAGGCAGATGGGAACTAATGAAATGTTACAGAGATCTGCACAGAGGGATGCTGAGAGAAAAGGCACAGAAAAGAGTCTGTTGGATTGGAGGGGTTTTGACCCCAGGATGCTGTTGAAGTAATGGCTTGGGGATGAAAAGAGGAGCTTTTATGCTCTTGTGAGATGGGCTGTGTGTAGACTGGAGGTGGGTGTTCCCCTCCTCTCCTACTTGCTTTCTCAGCCAGAACTGACTGGATGTCACTGACTTGGAGATAAGTAGGAATGATGAATGTTTCAAAAGACACTTATGTTGCCTCCAAAATCCTGATGCATTTATAGATCTGCAAATCTAATGTCATGTCCTGTAATGTGAGCTAAAAGCTTTATTCCAAAGTCCTGCGCCTACCTTGAGCAGGATTTCCTCAAGGGCCAGTGATCACTCTTGTAGACCCCAGTGGAGCAACTCTCCTTATGATTCTTAATTTTTTTTGGTCCTGAGTGCACCAACAGGCTCTGCAATATCCCACGAGGCATTTGGCTGCCTGTGCTCAAGGGCAGCCCTGAGCCAGTGCAGCCCTGTAACCTGGGATCAGACTGTGGTGAAAAGAGCTGTGGGAGAAAGAATTGTAAGGTCCTTCATTGGGGCCCCCCCTGCTTTGCAGGGGAGCTGGTGTTAAACTCAACCTCTGATCCTTGGGCTTGGCCTGAGCTATGCTGCAGCCGTGCCTGTGCCCAACCATGCTTCTCACTGAAACTGCCGCATGACTTGACTCATGGCTTGACTGGACCTGCCTCTTCATTACTGTTATTTTTTCAATTTTTGTAGCCCTACCAGAGCAAGAGTAGATTTAACAATGTAATTGAATAGTCTTTGCTGCAAATGTAATGAGATAGACTGCTGGTAAGACACTTTGGTGACTCAGACACCTGCCTGGAGGGCCCCTGAGGGTCTTCTTCCCTCCTCAGACACCCTCATCCCACCACCACAGCCCCAAATCATGGCACAGCCAGAGCAGCAGCTGTAAGCATCTGCAGCACTACTGGTGCCTGCTCCCTTCTGGCACCACAGCCCAAGAGCCTGCTCACTTACAGCATGTCCCCACAGCTGGTGGCTTTGCTTACGCTGCTGGGCTCAGGCTTTCTCTTCCCCTGCTCTCGCTGTCCTGGCTTTGGGCTGGTCCCACCTCCCTTGCCTCCCACTCACTCTTGTCTGCATCTCTTTTCAACCAAAAAAAACCCTCAGAAGACAGCCAGTATGACGACCAAAACTAATGGCAGTTGCACATTTGTTAATCATATTAACATTCACATCTGCATTAATGACAGCACTGCTAAGCATAGCTACGGTGCAGTCTTCCTCCCTACCCCGGTGATCATTTGAAATGGTAACTTCACTGGACTGGAGACTGCCTCCGGCCTGCAGATACCACCCCAGGCTCAAAGGGTCCAAACTCAGAGCAAACACTCAAAGCTAAAACAAGGTAATCGTCACAATGTTTAGGATTTACACTACGCTACTCACAGAGGTCATGACAGTGTTTCAGTTTCTGTGTTCATTTGGCAATGGTTTCCTCCTGATTTTTGCAATGCTAGCTACTGGCAAGATTAGAGAACCTTTGCTTCTCTTTTAGCTGTAAGTCTCCTACAAAAGAGAATTAGTAAAAATCAGCTGGATCCATAAAGTGCTTTCTTTTCATAGATGAAAACTGGGGTGCTGTTGAGAGGTTAAGGTCACTATTTGAAAAATAACCCTCCATTTCTGAGGTGAAAGGTTCTTTGATTTTCTGTCTCCAGTTTGCTTTGCCCCTCTCTCTCATATATCTGCGGTGAAAGTTGAAAATATCTCAGGTTGAGGATGGCTTGTAAAGAAATGCAATGAGACCATAGGAAGCTGATGAGATGCTTTCTGTGGAAGCCAAGCTGCAGGACAAGAGAGGCAATTCACAAGTGGTAGAACAGCTGGCAACTCCAACCCACACCATCTGGATTTGTGTGATTTTATAATATTTATTGTCACTAACTCTGAGAGGAATATGAATAGAGCTGGCTGCAAGTGGAAATGAGCTGGCTTTTCAATAGAGCGAATTGTGTGCGGAGCCTTGGCAGGGACACATAGCAGGGTGAGCATCTGATATCAGCCAGCCAGCCGTGAATTACCACTTCGTTGGTCAGGCTGGCTACACGAAACAACAACAGAAAAATTTTCAGTCAGGCAAGGGGAGCCCTGCTGAAAAAATGGCATTTCAAATCTATCATTTGGAGAGGGGAGATAGAAGGTTGCCAGCTCTCCATCTTTAGTCTGAAGTTTGTGAGAGTTGCCTCATTTTTTCCTTAAAACCTTAGCATCAATAGATGTGGGATTACTCAAGAATCTTACACTTATATTTTTAAAAAGTCTTTTCGGGTCTTATGGTTAAGAAAAAAATGTGACCCAACTCTACCTGGCAGCCGCAGAAAATGGACCAACCCCCGAGTGCATTTTCTTAGATGTTCTGATTTGAGCCAGTTTGTGGTTTTGGGATTCTCATGTGTGATTGTGAAAGCACTGAGTTGTCAGTGTTGAGCGTATTCATGTAGGTAGCATGATTGCTGCCTTAGGAAACTGTTCTCTGGAGGTGCCTGTTTCACTCCGTGAACGGCGAACGGAACCCTGCTGCTCCTCACACAGCTGTCCCGGTTAGAAGCTCAAAGTGGGACAGGGAGAGTTTAGGCTTTTATGTTTCTGTTCCTTGGCTGTGAAATGGGTTAACATGTTTTTTTCCTTCCTGCAGATTAGCCAAAGGATAAATTCCTCTTCTTCTGATGTCGTGATCTGGTAATTACATGAAAGCTCAACCTGTCTTATTTTTATTTTAAAATGTTTTTACTTCTCATGGGACATTAGGAAAGCTTAAAACTTTTAGTCTGAGTTTAGTTAAACCAGACTTACAAAGGAAGACAAATAATGGTATCTTCCTTCCTTCCCCTTTTTCTTTCTTTTTTGATCTTACACATTTCAGTCCTATGTGGTTTGGGAACTGACCTATTTTTGATCACTGACTGTAATACTGAAACAACAGAGAAATACATGCCATAAAATACGAAAAAAAAATTAGCATTTTATTCTAGTAGTTCACTATATTTTCTAAATCTTTTCTTCGTGTTTGAAAGTTGAGGGTTTTGGGGTTTTTTTTTGGTTTTTTTTTAATGGAAAAATACTGGTTCTCTGTTCTGGGATTCACTCCAGAGCTGAAAACACTAGTATTTGTGGTACATCAATTTGCAAACCCCTTTAGTTAAGCTGAAGAAAAACATAGCAAGATATGAATGCCAGAGAAGATGAAGTGCCTAGCTAAGAAGCACACAAAAATGCATCTTATGTCCAGCTTGCACTGAGTGCAATGCCTCAAAAGGGAAAGGGCAGTCACAGAGAGCAGTGCTGGCTCTTTTGTCCTTAGCTAGCAGAAATGGGTGATAAAAGCAACAGCAGAGAGGAATGCAGAGATCTGGCACTGGCATTAGCAAGACACCGCTCTAGAAAAGCCTGCAATGGTGACAGAAATAGCTTCAACACTGAAGACCACCCTGTAACTAGCGTGTCAAGAGGACACTAAGGAGACCAACTTGTGTGTATCTCATGAGCCATGGTGAAGACAAATCAAGACGTAGAGAAGGAAACTCAGCCGTTTCTGTTAGCAGTGTGGCGTGAGCTAGCTGTGCATCTTCCGAAGAGGAAGAATTCAGCTAGAGGAACAACAGGAGAGACAGAAGATGCAGCATATGTGAAACGTTCATTTCTCCAAAGAGCCCCAGAGCAAAGCAGAGGTGTGCCTGGGATGGCCCCGCTCTGGAGTGCCCTGTCCCACTCTCCAGGAACAGGGTTTGCTCTGAAGGCAAATGGAGAGGAGCAGATCCCGAGCAAGGTTCAGACAGGTTCAGCCACTCAAAGCAACTGCCTGCATGTTAGAAGATTTGAAAACCACTGTGAGATAGAAATGCTCTGTTGGAGTGCTTCATGTAGGCAAGTATTCTGCATCCCTTTCTCAAGGTGGTAGAAGCAATCTGACAGAGTAGGAGTGCTGCGAAGGAAACTTTGTAGAGGCAACACACTTTCAAATCTCTCTTCATCCCTTATCAAGCAGTATTGTTCTTCTACTTCAAGAGAAAGGACGGGGAATTTTTCAGCCCGTCATTGACTTCATCCATTTTACCAGTTTTTATGTCCCTGCCGGGTGAGACCTTGTAGCTGAAAAAAAATAGGAGACCTTGAAGCACAACCTAAAGAAGCAAATCCCAGCTCCACTTGCTGGGCATGAGACACGTCCTGCTCTGAATGTCCCATGTGTGTGCACCAGGATCTGCCCCCCACCCACCCCACCCCCCCGGCCCCAAAGCTTTTCCTGGATGAGGCTGTATAATACTAAAGAAATTCCATCATGATGAGTTTCCCAAGGGCATTTTGTACAATGCTCCATCACAAGGCTGTAAATTCATTCACTTTGTATTGCATTTGGTGGCATTAAGAATTGAAGCATTCAGGGGGAAAAAAAGGTCCTATTTTGGAAATGCTAGCATGTGCGGACAGGAGTGAACATGAAGTGGACAGCAGCATCTTCTTTTTTTTTTTTCCTAGTCAGACGTGCTCACCCACAGCATCAACTGCCACAGCAGCTCAGACATCCCCAGGCCCAAGTCCTGACTGGTGACAGGCTTCGGAGGATGAACTGGGCAGGCTGGTGGTGGCTGTGCTGGGCTTCCCACAGGTCTCCCACTCCTCAGCCTCAGTACTCTGAGGTTACTGCATGTGTGCCGTGCTGCCACAGGAGTTAAGTGAGTGGTCTTTATGCGTCCTCAGCCATAAGACAGAGGGTCAATGTGGTCTTGAAACAAAGTTCTTCAATTTAAAAATCATTGTTAGCAATCATTCACTCAGATCCCTAACACTGAAATGCCTATAAACACAGATTTCACAGTCAGATAGTACATTCTCTATTCCTGAAAGAATAGCTGTGTCTTTTTTTTTTAAAGGGTAACTGTTGAGTAGACAAATGGAAATGTGACCATTATATAGAACAAGACATGTTAGTAAAGAGAACAAATTCCTCAGCTCCTTGACAGCAAAATTGTGTTTAATCATATTCAGCTCTTTTCTCCTTGTCCAGGCATGTCCAGAAAAAATCAATCTTATGATCAACATGCTACAGGAATCTCATTTTTTTAATTTAGCTCTCTGAGGGATTCTCTTTTGATCCTTCTGATCAGACAAGAACAATTACTGTGCCTCTAAGCTCTCCCCTGCCTCCAGTCTCCAATTAGTCACATCTGATAACATTTTTTCAATGTAAAAATAAGGTCATCTCTTCAACTGCTTATGTCTAAATCAGGAGACACTATGATAACTCATTCACAAAACAAAACCTCACTCTTCCCAGCCAGCCCAGAGTCTTCTGCATCCAGGTTTTCAAAATCATCACCTTTTAAAAACCTTTTAGCTGTAAGACAGCCACTGATTAAATTTTTGTTTGCTTGAAATACCTCCTGGTGTTTTGAGAAGTACACAGGCTAAGCCAAGCACTTGCCTGCTTGTGTTTCAGTTCACTAAACAGACCTTCTGAGATCAGTGGGATACTGACACATCCAAAATTGAGCCTGTACTTAAGTGCTGCAAGTCCAGAACTTTCTCCTCCACACTTTTCCAGTTTGTTTTCTTCTTTTCAGAACTTTGAACTATGTTGTGAGTTTTTTCCTCAACTGTCCTTTCAATTCTGTCACGGAGAAAGGTCACAGTCTTCACAGTTTGTTGGTTTTCTTGTCTGATTGCAGTCAGGCCTCGAAGGCATCAGCTTCTCACCTACATTTGTTCAAGATAAAAAAGCCATGTTGGGCTTGATGGCACTTGAGCTTACTGTTGAAGCAACCCCCCATCCCCACTGGTGTGTCTTTTTCCTTTATACAAGTACCAGCAAAGTTTGCCAACCATTCAAAACAAAATGTTAGTGGAGAAAAAAAACCCAAACTTTATATTCAAAAAAGGTTGTGAAAAACTAAAGAAGAGGCTAGCAAAAAAAACCCCCCAACTCTTCTCCTTTCATACAGGGCCTGGCTTTTCCTCTGGTGTGGGGCAGAGATGGGGCCAGCCCAGCTGGGGAGCCAAGCCTGCGCCACATTGCGAGGACGCAGGCCCTCACAGCACTGCCCATCCCACCTGGTGGGATGGCCAGAGGTGGGAGACCAAAGCCGTGTCTCCTCAGTCCTGCCGGTGATGGGAAGGTCTTGAGGCAAAGTGGATGGATCTACAGGTCAAGGGATTGCACAGCTGTTGTCAACAACACAGATTTGTCTTCAAGACCTTGGAAGCCTTTCTGATGATTGAGAACTTCTTGGAAGAGATGGGATCCCTGTGACCAAGTGGGGCAAAAATGTCTTTGCCAACATGCTGGCTGACCTGGTAAGGAGAAGTTTTAAACTAGAAGTGATGGGGGAGAGAGGTGATGGCCTATGATCAAGTGAGGAAGTGGTTGGCAAGCAAAGGGTGTGGAGTGATGTGGAAAAAAGACCTTGTAATCAACAGAAGGCAGAAAGGAGCAGAAAGGGGCCCATCCTAAGGGTGTGCACATAAATAAGGGTAAGCCTACATGACAGCATGATGGGGGAAGGTCTCATACACTTGCTCGGAAATCAGCACAACTGGGAGTTGTCTTTATGTGAGATAGTAGCAGGGATGCAGCTGGCTTTGCCTTGGGAGGGGTGATAAGCCAGCTGAGAGCTTATGGGTCAGGGTTAGAGGGTAGGTCAGCATGGATGACATTGTGATGGGTGTCTGCTACAGACCACCTGGTCAGGAAGTAGATAAATCCTTCTTCAGACAACTGGAAGAATCAAAATATATAAATGATGAGTATATTTACCTAAAACAAGAAAGATTTTATATACATAAACCCAAGACAGTGGTGAGGCACCATGGGACATGGTCTACTGCCTGGGAGGGAGTATGGGCCTCAGCATATCGAAGGCCTCAACCCAGACAGAATTCTCGGGGAGGATGCCACCGTCCCAGTCTCAGGCAGCAGGCAGTACCTGGTTGCTGCTCCAGGGCTGGGGCAGGGGACAGCGGCCGTGTCCTTGTGACGGGATATGTGCCCTGGGTGAGGAGCTGTTGGCAGGCGAAGGAGCTGCGGAGGAGGTGAGCAGCTGCACACTGTCAGGGAGAATGAGCAAGAGATCGACAGGCTCTTTGCAGAGGCTGAACAGCCCTGAGGTTCCTTCCAAATGGAATTATTCCATGATTCTGTGATATGAGGACAAATGAATGTAAGCAGATCTTCCTTAATAGGAGCATGAAGGAAACTCTGAGCACAGGTAATGTAGTGACAGGTCGTATGAATAGATTTGTTGAGCTATGGTAATTCAGCCTTAATAATGCTGAAGGCGTAACCTAGAGGTCTCAATCCAAGGTTTTGTACCTCAGCTTTGAAGATGATGTGAAGCAACAAGAGTGCTGAGATGGCTATAAAATATGACCTGTAAAGAAATATTGAACAGACTCAGACTGTTAACCTAAAAAAGACAAACAATGAGAAATGTCGTAGGAGTCTGTGAATGCTTCAAGCTTTCCTTGGACAGTTCCAAAGAGGGAGGAAATCACCTAGTCTATGCTTGTGCTGGATATGACAAAAAAGCAGTAAAAAAATCCTAACTCTTCACAGACTCCTAAAGGACTGGCCTATTGTCTACAGCCATGCGGACAGCCTAGCACATGGAAAACCCCTAGTGCCAAGAAAAGAGTTTTTGTTAAGTGTTTTGACACACTGAAGCAAAATGAATGAAAATACCATAACCTGCTACATTTACCTGAGTTCCAGCCCTGGATAACTGCCTTTTGCTTGTGGCAATGAATTGTCCCCCTGGTTTGCCTGTTTCCACAGATACCTGGGAAGCTTTCTTTTGCCTTCAGGTTCCCCATTGCTTTGCCACAGTACTCTCTAGCTGAGGCAGAGGGTCAAAACTCAAAGCATTGCCGGGCTATGTGTCTTCACCAACAAAACAATAAGCAATATAATGTTAGAGAGGGAGGAAATGAATATTCATAGATCCACTGCCTCTAGAAACATAAACAAGCATGTAGGGAAAGTGAGGCAAAGGATTAGTAGAGTTAGACAGAAAGAAGTGGGTTTTGGTTTGTTCTGGTTTTTTCCCATGGGGTAAATATCTAGCTGCATGAAAATGCTGTATTTTCTCCACGTTCCCCTCTGGTGGGTTGACCTTGGCCGGCTGATAGATACCCAGTTAGCCACTCTCTTACTCTCCCTCCTCAACAGGACAGGCAGAGAAAATAAGATGAAAAAACTTATGGGTTGAGAGAAGGATAGGAAGATAGCTCACCAATTACCATCATGGGCAAAACAGACTGAACTTGAGGAAGATTAATTTAATTTATTACCAACTGAAATAGAGTTGGATGCTGAGAAACAAAGACAAAACTTGAAACACCTCCCCCCAGCCCCTTTTCCCAGCCTCAGTTTCATTCCTCCATTCCCAACTCCTCTGCCCCCCCGTCCTGAGTGCTGCAGGGGCTGTGGTCAGTCCGTAACAGCTTGTCTCTGCTGCTCCTTCCTCCTCACGCTGCTCCCCTGCTCCAGTGTGGATTGTCCATGGGCTGCAGTCCTTCAGGAGAACCTGCTCCACCAAGGTCCTCTCCATGGGCTGAGGGGAAATCTCTGCTCCAGTGCCTGGAGTGCCTTCTGCTCCTCCTTTTTGTCTCACCTTGGTGCCTGCAGGGCTGTTTCTCACTCTTTTTTCCTCACTCCTCTCTGCTCTCTGGCATTTTTGCCCTTTCTTATACACACTTTCCGCCAGGTGCCACCATCTTGACTGAGGAGCTTAGCTGTGCCCTGTGGTGGGTCAGCTGGAGTCCTGCACAGGCCAGCCCCGGCCGCTCCTCACAGAGGCCACCCTGCAGCCCCCCTGCCAGCGCCTGGGCACCTGCACCCGGTACATCCCCTATTCTCTTTTCCTCTTAGTAAAATACGTTTGTGTTTGTATATTATTTAAAAATCATTATTTGTTTATTAACTTTAAAAAAAAAAACAGTAAGACTTGAACCAGGACCTTTTTGCTTATGATGTTTGGCTTCTGCTGATGGCTGGCAAAGGGGTTACACAGATGCTGAAGTCTTTCCCAGCTGCTGTGAAATGCACATATGCGTGTAACAGGGCTGTGTCCCAGGGTTCAGGTCACCGATCAGCAACCTTCTCTTCTGGAGCCCAGGCAGAATTTACATGCCCCGCTGAGAACAGTAAAAGAGTGAGTCAAGGACATAAACCCCAAGCAATGGGTTATGTACCCTGCCTCCTTGGCCCAACTTGCGTATTTTCTCAAAAAAATTGTATTTCAGGAGTTCAGGATGCACCTTTTTTGTCTGTCCTGAACCAACCATTTTCTATAGCACAGATTTCAGTAAAATAACACTTATAGACTCAAAAGAAAAAAATGTAGTCCTGTTTTACTGCCACAGGTCAGAAATAACTTTATTATTCAGAATATGTGAAAAAAATTGGTATTTTGGGCTTTTACAAATAAAACTTTGTAATAATGGAATGTTTAATGGAATTCCTGTTTCCTTTCTTTTTACTAGTAAAGAAAAGTATTCCTGTAAAGATTAGGAAGTAGGATTATTTTTGTGACCTATGTCTGAGCTTCTCATTTGTCTTCTGAAATTTCCCTTTAACATACTCGGCAGTTTCATTCATCATTGAGTGAAAGCAGCCAGTGACCAAGAAATGAAGAACTGGCTAAGTGATAAATTGCACAGACTAATTGTACATCGAGGATGGGATTCCTGGTAGTGCTTAGCACCTTCCCTGACCAGGCGCTATGTGATGTGGGGGTGAATATCAAAGATTCGTGCATTCTCAGCAAAAATGCTCCCTGGGCTTTACCCACAGTACGTAAAAGTGATGTTATCAAGGTTCTCCACATGATGTATTTTTTCCAACCAGAAAATTTAGTATGGGTGGAAAAAGAAGACTCCAGACACTAGTCCTGGATTTCCAGATCTCCAGCAGTCAGTTAAGGGCAGGAGCCTCTCCAATCCTCCCCAAACTCCTAATAAATGTCCCTTGTGCATCCACAGCTCAGCTCCTTGGTGGACGCACTTGAACGGTGAGGTGTCAGATGTACTGCTCTTGTGTTGGCCAGACGGTTGGTCAGCGCTTCCTCAGCGAGCCCACCGCATGGAGGAGACCTCAGACTTACTCTGCAAATACTTGTCATTCCAGCAGGAGATGCGTGGCAGGCCAGGTACACCCTGGCCACTGCAGACTCCATGGGCACATTCATAAACTTCTGTCTAGGAAATCTGGGACAGAAATATGGCAGGTCTGTAATATAGGTATCCGCAATACAAGTAACATTTTAAAAAGCAACTAAACAACAGCATAAGATCCATATTCAAGAATCACTTACACATTCAAGACTGTTTCATCAAAAATAGGATTTAGGGTACTTTTTCCCAAAGTGCTTACATCTTTTTTGTTTTGAGTGTTATAGTGTTTATGGCTGTGGTCTCCCTAAGGTTTGACAGTCAGAGAATATTACTTAATGCCTTCAAAAAGTATGTACAAGGTCATATCAAGGTATAATTCTTTAAGCAGGAATCCTACAGAAAACAGCTGAACAATAACCGTATGAATGGCCCTGAATGTGCTTGTATCAATATGTTATTTCATTGCATAAAGAAATCAATGTTATTAAAAAAACATAGCAATCATAAGGACATAGCCAATTTGAGAGTGCTATTTACTGAATAGCTAGTGACCAAATTTCCAGTCCTCCTGTTTAAATTAATGAATATTTGAAGAGGATACTAATTTGATTTCCCTAAAACCTGCCCAGTTTCATTAACACAGTGGGGGAAAATACAAAATATATATTTGAATGCTTTGTTCTTCAGGAAAAGCTATTCTACCTCTGATGTGTGGCAGATTAAAAGAAACCAGTGATTAAAATAATATTAATACAGTTTGTGTCACTCCTGTTATTTCCCAGTCTTAAACTCTGGCAAGTGAAAGATAGTTAAATTCCTATTTTTTGAGACTTTTCAGGGAATTATATACATGATTTGTGGGAAGGCTGAAAAAACGAATTTTTTTTCAAGAAGCAGCAACAACCATTTGGAGGGGAGGACAACTCCAACATGACAAAAACATGGTGCGGGCTAGAATGTCTCCCAAGTACAGTGACACTGTATTAAAGCCATTCTGAATGTCAACAAGCTTTGCTATGCACGAAGACTGTAAATGATACAGAAGCAGTCCCTTACCTGGGTAGAACAAAGACTGTCAGAAAAATCTTTCTATTTTTTTTCTGGATGAATTTCATTTACCTTTTCAACAGAATTTAAATCTTTTGTGAAATATTCCAAGGGGGCATAGCACAGTATGAGACTTGTAATCAGCCTGAAAAGAGTGACAGAGAACTGGCTCATTTGGTCTCTCTCAATGCTTTCCTTTATTCTAACCCGTCTGTTCACAGCTTAAATCACAGGAAATTTGAGTGTTTAACTCTTACAGCAGGTAGCAGAAAAAAGCACAAAGGAACCTGAGCAAAATATTTGAAGTAAAATCCAGATTCAGAAGCAAATCGGAGCATGACTCACCTGTATAGAGCAACTATTGTGCATGCATAACCTTTTTTTGTTTTTGATCCACCTGACAAGCGAATGCATAGATATAACGTGAAAAAAAAAAAATCATCCTTAGCTTTTCATGAAGGAAGTAACTAATTGAGTAAAAATAAATTTAGAGGGGGAAAAAAAAAGTATATATTAGGTGGCTAACAGCAGGAAAAAAACCAATCTTGGTATGGACGTCTGGCAAGACGTGCTGGAGTGTCTATAGCTGATACGTATCAACTTGTTTGTAACAGCATGTAATAATGGTCAGAGGTGTGCCTCAGCGAGCATTGGTCCCTAAGGAAGTGCGTGCAAGGAAAAGTAGGTGCTTGTGGTTTGTCTCCTTACATTCTGCCTAAATAAATAGTCACACGTATTTTAGATCCCATCCTCAGACTCTTGGGGTGAGCACCGTCTTTCTGTCACGTGTTGGTACAATAGCTGCTCTGCTCCATGCCTGGGCTTTCTAGGAGAAACAAAGTGTATAGGGGAACAAAGAATACCTGAAAAATGTGAAGTCTGGAAATAACTGCAAAGATGAGACTATCTCTTCATATCAGGGCCCTTTGTCTGAGACTAGGACAGCTGCATTTTGCCTTTCTCAGTTCCATCTGGAATTTCAAGCAGATACTTCCCTAGCGATATTTTCTTTGTCACTGTTATTTTTCTGTTGTTTCTTTCAAATAGAAGCAGAATTTAATTTTTAAGAAATACATGCTGGAGCCATGAAAAACAGTCTTTTTAATACCACATTATCAATATTAAATATGACTCTCATGCTCCACAGCTAGAGTACAGGACAAGAAGGATAGAATATCGGCTGGTAACATTATTTGGCATCCCCAAAGCTCCACTTACATAACCTGAAAGTCTCTCTAACTACAAAGTTTCAATATATAACTTGCACTGTACATTGCTATTAGTTGTGAACAGGCTAAGACAGTACTTACAAACAACTAAGAACTTCAACATCACGAACATTAATAACTGGCTTAATGAAAGACTCGGCCTCTGTAAGTCTGAGCAGATGCTAATGGAAGTCAAATTAGAACCCAGATTTGCTCAGGGAGCAGGGAGCAGGTGTCAAGCCATGTTACAAACACAGCTTATGTATCTGGTCTTTCATCCAGTTTTGCTCAAGCAGGGAAAAACTTTGCTTCTCAGGTCCTCCGGGCTATACCTACACTGCCAGACACAACTGGACACAAGGGACTTGAACACCCTCCAGGGGACTGTCTCTGTTGTTTTGTTATTAGCATGCTTTGTGGAACAGCTTGGGCCCATGTCAAACAGCACATTCCCAGGCAGATTCCCAATGAGCACCCTAGGTGTATCGGGTTTGCATGGCAAGGTTTTGGGGGG
>VYZV01016757.1:143743-164567 GCA_013401275.1 Pandion haliaetus
GAGCAGGGGGATGCCCGAAGGAGGCTGTGGCCCCGTGGGAAGCCCACGCTGGAGCAGGCTCCTGGCAGGACCTGTGGCCCCATGGGAGATCCACACTGGAGCAGTCTGTGCCTGAAGGACTGCAGCCTGTGGGAAGGACCCACATTGGCGTAGTTCATGAGGGACCATCTCCCATGAGAGGGACCTCACGCTGGCGCAGGGGAGGAGCGTGAGGAGTCCTGCCCCTGAGGAGGAAGGAGCGGCAGAGACAACGTGTGATGAACTGACCATAACCCCTGTTCCCTGTTGGGGAGGAGGAGATAGAAAAAATCAGGACTGAAGTTAAACCCGGCAATAAGGGAGGGGTGGGAGGAAGGTGCTTTAGGATTTATTTTTATTTTCTTATTACCTTTCTCTGATTTGATTGGCAATAAATTAAATTAATTTTCCCCAAGTTGAGTCTGTTTTGCCCGTGACGGTAATTGGTTAAGTGATCTCTCCCTGTCCTTATCTCGACCTGGGAGCCCTTTGGTTATATTTTCTCTCCCCTGTCCATCTGAGGGGGGGAGTGATAGAACGGCTTTGGTGGGAACCTGGCATCCAGCCAGGGTCAACCCACCACACTGGGCAAGGTCACCCTGCTCTGGGGGGAAAGAGCATTTTTTAGATAACAGCCCTTTGTCCATATTATTTACTAGCACTGACATAGCGATGAAGGCCAACATCAAGCTAGAGCAATTGGTGTCCTGCACAGACATAGATGCAGGATCACTGGGTAGGTTAAATAGTAATCCGTAGGGTTGTTTCCACTTATGGCACTCAAAGATTCAGGTGAAAGCAGTGATTTTTACATACATATCACAATAAAAGCTGTAATTGCTTCCTTGGCCATTATACTTTTCCCAGGGCACACTGAGCCACATAGAATCTGTAAGAAATCATATCACTTCTACAAAGAGACTGCTCTTTCCCAACCTAATTCACTTTTAAATAAAATCAGCTAGATTATCCCAAACTAGATCGATCTGCCACGTAACTTAAAATGGAGAATTTGCACTGGGATGGGTTAGGACTGCTCATGTCCTCTTTCAGCCATCTCTGCTGCGGGGGTGGAAGCAGGGAAACGAGGCAGCAGTAACAGTAGTACTCATGGTACTAGGACCTGAAATAATGTCAGCTATTTCCAGAGTGACTTCATGCCTCTCCTATTAGACATTTTCATGAAGTGCAGTGTCTGTTATATTCCCAAGTCCTAAAATTGGACCCAGTATTAAATTGTGGATTAAACCTTTGTAGCTCAGACATCTAGGTATTCCTGTTCTCAGTTTGGCAGTTTATGTAAACAATAGTATTTCTGACCCCATTAAAATAGACACAGCAACTGAATTCTTTTCAGTTAAATTCAGTTTCAGTTCAATTCTGCAGCAGTAGCTTTTCAATCAACAGCAAAACACTCTCCCAGTGGCAAATTTGATTTCAAAACACAAGCTGTTTTCTTAAAAGTGATACTGTAACATGGTAAAAGGAGCTACTGTCAAGAAGTAGTACTACAAAACTGTCCACTGTCTGGTAAATAAAAATCAAATATATTGACCTTTCTGTTACTCCAGCAGAGATGGTTTGATCTGAATAGTATTAATCCTTCCAGTGAGGAGGAAACTGCTTTTGACAATCAGGTAAAACACTTCAGCAGTGTTCTTTTGAGCTTTGACAATGTCACCGCTGAGCATGGTGAGGTCCAACAAAGATATCTGAGTATGCTGTTTTAAGAAGTGGCATTTCTGCACATTTTCGTTATGTTTCTTCCATCAAAATGAGCTTCAGTTTGGTGTGGTAACGCAGGAGATTTTTCAGCATTGTCTGTGAAGAGCTGCAGTCAGATTAACATTAGTCCTCCACATCATTTAAAGGGAGCCACAGTTCTGCAAGACAGCTTATTTGTACACAGAGTGCATGTTTTAACAGCAGCAGCTTCTAGTATTTTCTGCTTAAACTGCTGGGATTATGTGAAAGAAGCTGGAGTTATCTCAGCAGCTGTTTTGTCTGGACAAGACTGTAACAGCTGCAGTCTTGCTGTACAAAATTTTGGATTAAGAAAAGCCATCCTGCCGTGGTCATCATTCAGTGATCTGACTGCTGCGTCCCCTTCTCCATCACATCCTCTCTTACAGGTTTGTGGTAACAGTCCCTTTTGAAGTACTGCACTAGTGTAACACAGGCTTCAAACTCACTTGGTGAGGTGTGTTTCTTTCCGTCTTTCTCCTCAGAACTAAAGCAATATGGGACGTTACACCATTTGCAATGAATGATGAACAGATGTGCTGTTTTACTTTGTAATCTCTCCAAAGCAGGGACATGACTGTGAATTTTATTGACAGCACCCCAGGTCCTAGCGTATAGTGCATTTCTAGGGCCCACACCAGCATGAAGTGTTGCTAAACATATATGACAATAAGAAGGACACAGTGGTAAGGGAGTCTTGATGGCTGTGTCTGATAAGCTGATCTTCTTCACACAGCATGCATTTTTGTAACAACTGAGTAAAAAAAAAAAATACACATCCAGAAGCTGGGAGTGCATAGGCCTATTTACAGAATGTGTGAACGTATGTTGTAAATGTGCCTCTAAAAATGGATTTAGTGCTCATAGCAGAGGAGCAATTGAATATAAATTCCAAGTGGAAAATCTACTTCTGTTGATGGGTGTATTACTAGTAGAAGTAAGGAATGAGCGGGCGGTGATATCTTCTCTGATTGATATGTGAATTTGTACAGTTCTGTGGTGCTACACATCTTGACTAGCAGTCACCATTTAAGACAGGCATATAGTCTAAACTAGCTGTTCAGGCATCCTGTGCATTCAGTTAGACATCTTCACGGGGCATTCAGCCTCGCCGAGGTGCCTGAGAGAGGTGGGATAAATTGCCTGCTGGCACTTCCTATCTCTTCATTGACTGGAGAGAGAGCCACAACTATTATATTAGACTAGACACCTGTGTTTCAGACAACTGAATTTAGATTGTTTGAATTCTACTTTCAATGTCCACGTTTTTTCAAGAATGCCGAAATGCTGGAGATTATATAAAAAATATTTTGCAGCTACAAGAAAAGCCTTTCAGTGATATTCATACAGAGCTCAATGAATTTAGTTTATCCAACAGACACTCAAGAGAAGACTTGATTACAGTGTAATTATCTGAGAGAAAAGATGAAGTACTGAAAGATCTTTTACTGATGAGAAAGAAGACAGAAGGGATTGGTAGCTGGAGGCTAGAGCAAGTCACATTCAGTCTGGGTGAATAATTTGGGAACAACTTTCAGGGACAGGGTGGCTTCATTTCTTGGCACTTTGAGGTTGGAACTCAACGTTTTCCTGCAGTACATGCTACAGTGAAATCCAAGGTACTGGGCTCAAACCAAGGTTAAGTACATAGGAGCCAGCCTGAGAACAAAATTGGTAGCATAAAAGCGTGAACATGATCATGGGGAACAGTCTGTTTCCCTGGATTGGGTTATTGTATTCTCCTGGGATGATGGATCTAGCCAGTCTTCTTTTTGGCACCTGCCTATCTGTTCTACTGCCTGATTAAATGCTTACAAGGTGGGAGAATCTTACCACCTTTTTTGATACTAGAAACAAAACCACACCGTGCCTCACAGTATGAACAAGTGATGCCTAGCAACAGGAAATTCAGTGCAATGTGGACTGCTTTTATTTCAGATTTCACTGATTAGTTTTATTTTAACATATAAGATTTGGAGAAATAGAATTCCAGATGGTACAACGTTATTCACAATCTCCCTGTAATATGCTGTAAGACTTCATTCTATAGAGCAATGTATTATTCCAGTTCACTCACTCCTTAAAAGATGTAGATGTGATTATTTCTGCTACTTCATAGAAATAATCAGTTTTCTATGTGGTATATGGAAGCATAGTGTGTACACATGCTCTACACCTTATTCACATCAGTTCCATTTCTCCCGTCACCTATCGTCACACTACATCAATTCCCCCCCCTCATTCACTGTGCTGTGCCCTTATTTAGACACCCCCAAACATAATTTCTCACATGCACAGAGTGCCTTTCCCTCCTGAACATTCTGTCAGATAAACACAGGTTCTGCTGCAACATGTGGTGGCACTCAGAAACATCACTCTAAATAGCAAAGTAACATGTCACTGGGTCCTTCCTTCAGTGCCATTAATAAAAGAGCAATTGCCCTAGATAAAAAACAGGAAAAGCCTTAAATTATAGACCTACCTGTAACAATTTTGGTAGTTGCACCACATGTTTAAGGTGCAAGGTTTCTTTCATTTGATATCCCCAGTTTGCACATGCCCTGTTCATACATGTCTATTACCCTCTTTGCTGCTTGCTGTGGCTGTCTTGCTAATAACGTTAGAGAAAAATACTCTGGCTTATCACACGGTCTCTTGTGCATCTTTTGATTGAAGCCATCCACGTAACTCTATGCTGTCACCCCTGGTTGAAGGTCATATGCGTATTTCCTTAATGATGGTCTTAGGTCACTTCGAGGGGTATCAATATAAAAGGGTCACAAATGCTGATGATCTTCTTCAGGACTCGAGGAGAGGTTTGCCATGCTGTGTGAGGGGTGCTATCGGCAGGTCATCCCAGAAGACATCTTAATTAACTGGAAAGGGTTAGATAATTCAGAGCGTGTTCCGTCAGGCACCTAATCAATCATCTTCTCCCAGAACGTACTGAAACCATAGTTTATTGTAGCCTGAGGTGAATTGGGTTCATAATTTGGAACAATAGGACAAAAACATTGCCCCAAAAATCTTGGAAGTTATAAAAGAAGCTTGGTTTGGGTTCATGAGCTGAATGTGTATCCTCAATGCAGAAAATAAGGATTCCTTTATAGCAGCTGAATGTCAGTTTTCACAGCGTCCCTCAGGAGATACCTAACAAATATTATGAGAAATTCAATATTTGGGTTAGAAAATTACTGTGGGGACAGGAGGAAAAACAATCTTGCATTAGCTTTGCCAGTTTTTACTGCTCTTTGTTAGTGTTCTCATCTAAACCCCTTTTATCGAGGTTTTTCAACTGCCATTTCCAATTACATTGGACTGAAATTTGTCCATCACGATGAGAATGTTTGAGTGAAATTCTATTATTTCAGTTGCTTTAGCCACTTTCAGTAAGGAGAGGAACAATGAACTGTTTACCTTACTGTGTTTTCAGACTTTGACTTGTGCCACTGTTGTGAATTCTTCAGAAAGTAATTTGGTACGGTGGCTTGAGGTAGTTCTGGTGAACTCCTGTAGTTTATAGTCCCAATTCTGGCACTTTTTCTTCTTGGGCAAGCCCTTTGACTTTTTTCTTTCACACCTTTCACACGTACAAAATAGTAACTGGAGGAGTCAAAGAGGAATTAAAGAGGTATAGCCACCCCAAAATGCTTCTCTCATGCTGTTACGCTGCTGTGAACTATTCTTCCATGCTGCACTTCATCCATTCATTTGTTTTCATCACTTCCTATGTTTATTCTCATTAATATTTTAAGCTCTTAAGTCATGGCCTGTCACCTTTATTTCCCTGTGAAGTTGCATGAATGTTTCTGGCGCTCTGCAGGTAAAATTAATGTAATAAATAATACTCATACCGACTATTTTAAGCAGTTTAAGACTCTGAAAACAGGGCACTCTATCTGCAAAATATATTCTTTTTTGCTTTTTATAATTATTATTATCCATTCTGAAGTGGCAGTTTAGTACTTCAGGTGGACTAACAGCATCTTTGAAAATCACAGTTTAATCACAGCATACATCTTTTCTTTTCTTTTTCCCTTTGAAATCATAACTTTGAATTTGACCCAGACCAGCAAAACTAAAAAATATTCTTGCCATCTAAATGTCATTTGGGATGGGATTCATCAGTCCAAATTCAGGTGCTTGCGATGTAGGTATCTGCATATAAACAAGGCACACGAAATCCAATGTACCTGAGACAAATCCTTCTAGATGGTCCTGTTTCTTTCCCTGTGCTATGCAGGAATTCTGGACAAGTAGCTCATCTCTGTGTTGAAGGTATTTAAAGTCAGGTGAAATTAATACCGTGCTGATGCTCCCTTCTTCAGCATTTTTATGCTCTAACTCCAGTCTCAAGGGAACCCCCTGCTTACTCTAGAATACCAATTAACACCCTTTACAAACCAATTATAAATTGAATGGCTGTTGCAGTGAGTGAACTTTTCTCCAGTAAGGCAGCCCCTTCCTGGTAAGCACTTTCTTGGATAGTACAGCAAGGAGGATGGCTGGGGTCCTGCTGTTTGCGATATACTTGTTATGTGGATAAGAGCTGCAGTCTATAATGCTGTCACTCTGGTGGGTTTTTACCAACAGAAAACTCACGTTAAAGTGAGAGTGGAGGAAAGGGCATCACAAAGAAGTAAATAGTATCCTTCTATATTAGTAGCTTATGCTTATCTAGGGAGTGTATCTGATCCCAAGGTACTTCAGACAGTGTATCTGAAATGTTAAGTGACTAAGATATTGCAGGGAACAAACTATTACTTTATGTCAGCAAGGATTGAAGGTTGCAGAAGCTTACAAGTTGCCTCCTCTCACTGAAAATGTCAACATCAGCCAAGCCTCAGACTAATTCAATTATTTTCCCTTTACAGTATGATGTCCAAAGGAAGCGTTCACACTCTTTCAATGTCTTCAGCTCCCCTGTACATTTTGGTCCATCTCAGAGTGTGACGCCTTTGGATCCGAAACCCTGTCAGCTCCGCTGAGCCCAGACAGCAGCAGAGCTGCTGCGGGAACTGACGGGTGTCATGATTTCCCTTGGTCTTTCTATCGCTCTGGTTCTGAATGAACTTTCAATTTGCCAGTGTCTAGGGTATATGTATTGAGGGCTCCAACTTGTAGGGATTAGAGAGATACAAAATTCCCTATGTTAAGGTTATTAAATTAATCTGTTTCATTGAAGGATGAAGCAGACTGGAGAAAGGAGTGGTTATCGCACAGGCCCTGGGGGCTTAGGGTGTTGGGAGAGGAAATTGAAGGATTTATTACAGTGTATTTCAGAATATTTTCAAAGTTCGAATCATCTTTGTAATTTGAAATCACTTCGGATCTATCAGAGCTTATCCAAAGATTGACAGAAATTAAAAACAAGTAATTTTTTAAATTTGAAAGTGTTTGAGCATGGTTAGCAGAGATGAGTGCACATAAGACTGCTGCATTTGGCACATAGATGTCGCAGAGAAGTAGAGTAAAGCTTAGGTTTTGGACCAAAACATTGATGCTGTAACTGATCTTCCGTTCTTGCAGCTTCCTTGAACGTACCACTGAGGAGTTTGGCCTAATGGCCAAAATGGGTAATGGAAACACCAAAACATTCTCTGATACAGCAACGAAGTACATCAGAAGCTAGAGTGCTTTTCTCTTTTTGAATATTCAACATGCACCACTGAATATCACATCACCGCTGCCTTGAGATCTGTGTCATCACTTCGATCTGCACAGTAAATATAAAATACGACTTCACCGCGAGCGTAATGTTAAACATCCTTGTTACAAATAAACAAAGCCCTGTGTTTGGGTCTGGGTCACTTAAAGGGTTTCAGTCTCTTAATTAAACTCTCTTCACCTTTTTGCTGGCAAGTTTTTAAGCATTTTTAGCTGCTTTATCAGCATAAGTACCTCCACTGCTGCCATCCAGCACATCATCCTTTTATTTGCTCCTATGTTCAGCAAGGCTCCATCTCCATACTCACTGTATAGACAAGACTTCTTTTACAAGGTAGATGCTATTTTTCTGCCAGAATAGATCCTACCCCAGATTTGCCAAAGCTCTGTGATTATACCTGGGGATTGCCGCACTTTCTCCGCTGCGACAATCTAGGGAAAATGACGCAGCGCCAGGGACTCGCCCTGGGGAGAAAACGGACCAACACAGATACTGTGGATCAAACGATTTCTCCGTTTATTAACTGCGCAACACTCGGTTATATACTGTTTCTAGTATCTACTCGTGCGTAAGCTATTTGCTGATCGGTTAACATGTGCCATTCACGCGCTTAAACAATAGTCTAATTGGATAAAGTCTTCTGATCACGTGAATGGTTTCTTCCGTCTGTGTCTTGTCTTGCGTCCTGCTTTCAATCACGTACACCCGACCTTGTTCTACTTTTTGTGCTTACTTTAGCAAACTTGTAACAAAGAACAACAGTGGTGTCTTGTGCTAACAAACAAAGAACAACAGTTGTGCCTTTTACGCTTTCTCGACCTTGTACAGTTTCTTTCGCTCTCCCACAAATTCTCCCACAGAGATGACTTACAGCAATGAGAGTCTTGGCTGGAGGCACCCTGCCTTGCTGGGTCGCTACCTGATGGAAATTGCATGCCCATGGCTGTTTCAAAAGTAGTTTTCAAGAGTTGCTTATTTCAAAATTAATTCCCTAATGAGGGAGGGGCTTCATCCTAGCACCCACAGCCATAGCTCTCCTGTCCTTAATGCAGCTTTCCTGTGGGCTACCCCCTCAGTCCTGCCCCAGACCCAGAGTGAGGTCCCTATGAGATTTATGGTTGGGAGTCACCTATAAAAATCCACAGAGCTTTTGGGAAATTTCCACCCTCAGTTCTCTAAAAATCATGTCTTAATTAATATGATTCACCTGCTTTATTTTTCAAGATATCAGGTACGTGCTACACACCTCAAACAAACATGTAAGGACAGAGATCCTGCCAAGAAGAGCTCAAATCCATATTTGGCATGACCCAGTGAGTGGCGGTGGTTATGAGATAAAAGGGTGGAGGAGATGGGAAGGACAAGAGCTGCTGCTAAGACAGTTGTTTGGCAGCATGTGGATTTTCAATGTCTAGAAGCAAAACATGCAAACAATTAATCCTTTAATCTCTATTATATATAAAATATTCTAAATTACATTCCTAGCTATTTTGGGGATTTTCCAAAGTAATTTGGAAGACCTGAAAGCACTGACAGAATGGATTTGGGCAGCAGGACACATGGTCCTAGATGGGTAGGAGGGGAGGACAGTAGGAGACAGCAAGGCTGACTGGTGTTAGTGGAAAGATGAAAAGAGCAGACGAAACAGAGAGTTAAACTTAAATTTGTTAGAAAACCAGGACTGGCATCCAGGTCTGGTCTGTGAATTGAGCCCTACAACCAGGACCAATTTCAGGCAGTAGCAGAAACCACAATATTTTTGCACAGCTGGATGTACAGCTTCAAACTGCTCCCCTGTGCTTCCATTTCTAGCACTTCTATAGATTATTGTCTTCTTTGTTTCTCTTTTTACTAACCCCATTTCAAAAGTTTGAGCAGGTAGTGAAGTGAAACAAAAATACCAGAATTCATAAAACTTTACTGTTTTATTTTAAATTACAAATCCTAGTCTAAAATGAAATACATAGAAAGAATGATGAGCAGCCTTCTGCTTTACTTTTAGTATTTAATGTCTGCCATTTTTTTCCTCCTACTATGTGAAAAAAAACCTATTTCTGTCTCCTTATGGTATGTATTAAAAGTACAGTATCTCTAGGGACAGCTAAAAGGAGAGCAAGCCCCGTAGAAAGAGAGGCACTGTACAAACACGGGGTCAGAAACATTCTCAGTCCCAAAGAAGTAATAAAAAATAAATTGGGAGGCACATGGCTGAGACATTTGCCCACTGTCATGGCTGGGATGCAGGAAGAATAGGATCACATGCCTTCTGCCTCCACCATGGCCCAACCACCCGGCAGGAATTTGGGCAGGGTGCATGCAGCAGCTCTGCAGCTGGGCAGCCCTGCACTGCCTTGGCCGTTGCACAGTTTAGCAACCCTGGAAGCTTCCACAGGCTTGTTCTTTACCCTTTTCCTTCCCGTTATACATGGATCATGCAAAGAGATCCAAACCTACATGTGTCTTTTCATCAGCTTCTGCTACTTTCTCTAAGGGGAGTGTGGGGGATAAGCAAAAAGTCTCGGCCAAGCCTGTTTATTCCTCTCAGAGTAACTCCATGCATTTTGCAGGGTTAATCTGCACCATTCAGCTACAAGAAAATGTAGCAGAGGCAAATGCTGGGCAGGGTTATTTGGTATTGTCCACCAGGAGAAGAGGAGAGGAGAGGAGAGGAGAGGAGAGAAAGCATCATTCTTCTTTGTTCAGCTGCAGTTTGGCTGAGGCACCAGCAGCAGGATGGACAGTGTGCAGCTAAATAATCAGTGTTGGAACAAAAGTATCTCTGGAGAGAAATCTTCCGATCTGAATTATATCTACACCTGTACAGGAGTAAAACATGGAGTTTCCTTTGGTACACCCCCCAGGGAAACAGGCAGAAGGCCTGTGGGCAGCTCCTGCGCTCCCCTCGAGGTTGGCCACCAGTCCTGCAATGCAGCAAGGACATGGAGCTCTTCAAATAGTTTGGACTTGTGAGAGAGGTTTTTGTACCTCTCTCCCCAGCTGAGCCTGTAATCCCTCCACAGCTGCGATGAAATAGCCTCTGATACAAGGGGCAAAGGGATTTCTTTGGGGAAATGTAAATGTGTCCTATTTGCTAGTTAGGCTGTGAGAGTCTCATGCTAGAGAAGGCAAGCATGTTGGCGATTTTTGCACAATAGAGCCCAGTTTTAGCTGGGGTCTCTTACTGCTTCTATCATATAACAACCAGCAACAGGCAGCACGATTCTCCCTGACCAGCTGTGTGTTGAGAACTGCAGGAAGTTTCTTGGAAGAAAGTGCATATGAAGAGCCCTCAAGAGAGGAGGGTGTGAAATGCTGGGCAAGGCTTGTACGTGGGAACAGGCATCTCTGTCCACGTTAGTATGGAGGGAGGAGGTGGCCCAGGTGGGCTTCGTGCTACTCTTCACTCACTGCATCCACAGGGATGTAATTGCTGCATCCCAGCTGAGGTACCACAGTTGCCAGCATTTAAAGGCAAATTCCAGCCCACACATTTGTATAACATGGGATACTGGCATCACTGCTGCTTTTTCTGATGATGCCAAAAAAAGCTACTTCTTAACATGGACACCAGTGATTTATTTTCTTCTTTAAATTTTGCTTTTATTACAAATACATGCAATACATTTATGGGAGATAGTGCAATGTCAGCAAATGTTAAGTAAGTGGGATTTTACAGGTAATACTATAAAATAGTTGCTCCTTACCTCCCGTTACTGTTGAGCAATATATATTTCCACTCAGTATGCACAGTCTTGTAAAAAAAAATTCTCCCTAGGAAGTTATGATAGGCTAATAATTTTGCTGTCTTTTTACAGTTATCATGTCTATTAAATGTCTCACTTGATAACAAGCGATGGGGCATGGTTGAACAAATTACGCATTCCTGAACAGAACCCACCAAGACAATTTTTCTTCATAAAGAAGACTCCACTAAGATTATACTCTGGACTGCCTTCAAGATATAATTTATTTGTCCTAAATGATTACATTCTGTTGACATTTGGTTGGTTAGGATGTTATTTTCTGGTGTATGCTGCAGCACTAAAGTAAATTGCCCTAGGATTTTAAAATTACATTGGCTACAACTTTCATCTGCATGAAAAGGTCAAACCTTACTAAGTTGAGCAACTACTAGCAGAAATTGTCACTGGGCTGTAGTTAAAATATAAAGCTCACAAAGCAGCATCTGCACTCTAGAGAGATTAGGGAAGTTTAGGAGCTCATTGTGTGGATGGGAAGAATGAACATCAGCTCCTTTCCATAACAGCTCCAGAATCTTGTGCCCTCACTAAACTGTCTCCAAAGCTGTTTGCTAGGCAAGTTCTCCTTTCAGGGCTCCCTGAATCCTCCAACCCCTAATCACCTGAAAAAGGACTTACAGTCACAACAGCTTGTCCAGCTAGTTTTTCTTCAACTATATCAGTTTCTCTAATAAAAGAGACCTTTCCCTGCAAATTGTGCTTCGCTTAAACACAGGCGGTGGTTGGAAATCCCTGTTTACTTTATCATTTACATGCAAGTTACTGGAAGAAGAAGGACAGGGATTAGTCTTAAGAATAGGATATAATGTGCCTGGGCAATTGTTCACAACTGTTCATCCAGTGACCATAGCAGATCTGTAAAAAGGCAAAACTAAAGAAATTAAAACCATTTAAAGTAAATGAATTGTACAGGAGTTTTGCCAAAATTCTTGTGTTTTATATTTATTGATGTGTTTGATAATGCATGGTTATGTTTTGATATAACTTGATTAGTGCTAAGCCTTCAACAAGGTTAGGAAGTCAACCTGTCATTTGGTCCAAGTGGTAAAAAATCCTCTTGAGATCTCTCAGTGTTAACTGCTTCTCCTGTTTCTACCATTTTATGTTGCCATCACAAAAAGAGCTGCTACCTATTAAAAATAAAGTACAAAGTAAAGACAAAGTTTTGCAGAGCAGTCCCAGGTGGTTTCTATATTTTTACCTAAAGAAAGTAGTGAGCTTTGATGCCTCCGAGATTATTCATATGCATAGGGAATAATAAGTGGTTAGAGATCATTGCTTTAAAACTCATGTCAGGAAGAGTAAGTGGTGTGAATTGTCCGTTATTTCAGTGGGACATCCACTCAAAATGTTACTATCACAATTAACAAGGTGATTAGACTAGGAAGGGGAGAAAGTCTCTGTTGGCCCAGACAATGATCCTCTGATGTGGAATAGAGCTCACTTTCCTGGGGAATGGCCTGGAAGACAACAGCAAACCTTGTGAAATGAAATCAGTGGTAAGAGCATACATTCTGTTACGAAGATGTGTCAGATCTGCTGTATTCCTCACCCCAGGAGCAGAGATGTGATGCTGCAGCTTCCCAGCATCCCCACTTTGCTGCCTCTCCAGCACCACAATGGTCTCTGTCTGGTCTCTCTCTGCACCACAATGTTTCAGAGCACATTTCTCCTCCCCGCAGCCTTTGGCATGTGTAACGGGCCCATCCTGGCTAACCATGTGGTCTCTAAATCCTGATCTTGGTGCCTGTTCAAAGAGAGTCCCACTCACCAAAAGTCCACCTGAAACCTTTTGTTTCCTTTTATAACATCTTGAAAAGCATGATTTAAATACCATTCTCAGGTGTAACTCTAATACTTTAACTTAAGGACAGACAAGCTCTTAATTCAGGGGTCCACATGTGAAGACACATGTGAATTCTGCCCCAGCTTCTAGCAGCAGCCAATGTATCAAGTCTTCAGAAGCTAAAACCATCAGACATCACTACCCCTTCTGAAAGAAAAGCAGAGTGGTATCTCACATTCAGTGACACATTTGATTGCCTGCTGCTCTTTATAGCAGTCGTTGGCACTTGATTGTTGTAGCAGCATGGGCTTTTCTGCATCACCAAGTGTCTGCCCATCTGGTTATGGTGGCATGACTCTAGGCTACCCTTCCAGCCTCCTAAAGCTGTGCTACAATCTAGGCCAAAATGACGGCTTCAGATCCCACTTGTGCTTTTTGGGTACTATTTTAATCTCTGAAAAATCCAGCAGAAAAAGCTGCAAGAGATGCTCTTTGCCTAAGGCCATGCTCCCTCAGTGCATGCCACCAGACAGCCCACTGGCTCACAACACGTCCCCTCTCAGGGGATGCCAAGCTCCGCACCGGGCTGCATGGCTCTTTCCTCTGTGCAAGTTGTTTACTCTTGTGAACAGCTCTACACAGAACCTCGTCCAAGCAATTTTGGTTTTTAAGAACACATAAAAATGCCAGCCCTTTAAACATAATGTAGCATAGCTTCGGTATCGCTTGGTCTTCTAAAGGCCAGCTGCCTAACATTATTTAAAGTATCTTGACACATATGAAAAGATGATCAAAATTGGAACAATTCACTTGGAAATGCACTACCAAATATGTTTAGCCTTAGGACCACTGTACAGGCAAGTGTCTGTCCCATGTACTGCTTTGACCGCCAGTAAGAAAGTGGCTGTGGGGTGTCACTTATCCTGGAATCTTTTTATTAAGGTGTTGGGTCCCAAAGTTGGAGCGACTCAGGTTCATGGATTTCCTTTGTCAGAATTAAGGTGAAACGACACCAGGGGAGTTCAAACAACAATCAACATTTATTCAACCTAGCTAACCTTGCCCAAGTACAAGTCAACTTATCAATATGAACCTTGCATCATATCATTAAGCCGTTGTTTGAAAAGAAAAGGGAGGTGTAGAAAAAGAAGCAGGAAAAGGAACATGAAACTGTGTCAGAAGAAGATCCCTCCCATTGAATCACAAGGTTCAGAGCAGACCCCCTTGCTTTCTGGACTCCTTCTCAAAGAGGAGCCCAAGGGCGGCTAGATCCACTCCTAGTCTCAGACTTAGTCAACAGTTTATGTTTAAAAGGATGAGGTGTAGGGACTGTGGAAAAGAGAGAGGAAAAAGAGAGAGAGAAATAGAGAAAGAAAGACAGAAAGAAAATAGAGAAAAAAAGGGTTTCGCCAGTCCTGGGTCCAGCGTTGGTCCAGTGTAGACATCCAGTTCCGGAGGGTGCACACTGAGAACTTGTTCTTCCTTCTTTTATAGTGTGTTAGTCGGTGGTCTTGGCATGCACAGTTCACATTTGTGGGGTTGTCTGGAATCAGTCAGTGAGCTTGGGGGGGTGTTCATTGGGGAGTTGTCTCTTTCCCTCCTGGCATGACTGCTTAAAATAGAAGCACAGTCCCATCCTCCATGGGGCCCCCTCCTCCAGGCGCATACGCCGTGCTCCTTCTCATGGTCGCTTAAGATAAGGAATTGTGGCTTTGGAGAAGTGTGGTCCCACCCTCCGCGGGGCCCTCTCCTCTGGCCACATTGTCCTGTTCACACAACTCCAGCGTTTTTACAGAGGCATCTTCTCCACCAAAGTTCTTCAACGAGCATTTGAGACATTGACTATAATTTGTCAGACCATCACATAAGGATTAATAAGAAAACTAGGGATTGGCTTTATTTCTGCTCATCCAGAAACACACTTCAGACTTCAGTCCTGTGTGCTACTATTAATTTTGCTTTCTTTAATATAATTTGAGATGTGACAGCACCCAAAGACTTACTTCAACTGGGAACAAGGTCCCCTGGAATGGGAAAGACTATGGATACATGAGAAGCCATCGCCTGTGCCCTGAAGAGTTTAAAATGGAATTCAAAACAAGTTGTAAGAATGAAGAACCAGATGGACGATGAGCACAGTGATAAGATGAATAATCACGATGCTGTGGTTACATAAAGCACAGCTCTCTGCTTCTAAAAAGTCACTAAGTCTGATTCTGTAAGTATCATATAAGAAAATCCCAAGAATATCGGCTTCAGTGTGTCTAGGCTATTAATGGATGACTAATTTCTTGGAGGCTACACATGCAGGCTGCAGAAGGCAGTGATATCTTGAGGAGGGTTTTAAACAGGATCATGGCCTCACTGCAGGGTGAGTGCAGCATGTACGAGGAGCGACGTGCAAAGAAGATTACAGTATTTTGTGAGTGAGGCAGAGAAGGGAAGCTTCAAAGCTGGTAGCATGGTAATGAAAGGCAGAAGGGCGACATGTTCTGAGACAAAATCAAAAAAGTAGGACAAGGTGAAACTGTGCAAAGCCTCAGCTGCGAGGTGTAACATCTCAGGTTCAGCATTGGAAAGGGTGAACCTGTGAAGACTTCCAGCAAGGTGGGAGAGCTGGGCTGCTGGCTCTAGAACAACTGGCTTTTGTCTCATGTTTTGATAGTTTGGAAGAAGTAATACAGGCAAAAGGAACCAAATGTGTTACAGTAGCCTTAGCTGCTATGGGAGCTGAGGAGGGTCCTGAACAGCAGTGTGCAAAGCACCGACGATAATATTCTTTAGAGGGAGTTTCTGCTGCATTTAAATGTGGCCTGGATGTTTGGAGAAAGGAGAAAAATAAACCCCATGTAGTGTCAAGGGCGACACAGGGACAGTGGCAGCAGTAGCAGAGAGTGAGAGTTTGAGAATTTGACAGAGAAGATGAGGAGTTTTGGTTTTCCTCTGTTAAGCCCATGATTAGATATCCAAGGGGAGATATTAAATACTGGCCAAATTTCAGAGCTCAGTGAAAGTAGGTAAGTGAAGAGGCAGTTTTGAATTGCAGTATGCTGCAGAGAGAAAAGGCTAAACTGAATTCGGCTGGCAAGTCAAAGTTCTAGCTAATCATGGAAAGCTTAAAGGAGACCAATATTTCAGAAAGAACATTTAGTTAATTTGCATAGAAAGCATCTAATATAACAACAATCAAAGTGGAGAACAAAGATATGAATTTTTGTGAGGATACCAACTTTCCAGGTAGACTAATGTTTTAATAGGTCTTACTAATGCTTAATTACAGCTAGGTCTTTATTAAGGAACTCAAGGAGAGTGCTCTGCGATTCTTTACTATGGAACAATATAATTATTGCAAATCAACTCAGCATCTTCACCTTTCTCTCATGCTACAAAGGGACTCGAAAGTTACATAGTTGAAAGGATAAGCTATTGTTCCAGAAACCGAAGCTAGATAAAATGCAGGACAAGTCTAATATAAGGCTACAATTAAATGAATAAAAACCTTGTGATATAAAAAGCTTTGATGATGGGAATGAAGAAACCAGAGGTTTGCAAGATTGTAACATGTAATTACTGCTAATAACCTAGTTTTAATATAGCACTTTTCAATTTAAAAGCTCCCCAAATGTCTTTGAGACTATCTTGTAAAGGTACGCTTTTAAGAGTTTCATTCTGAGCTTTTACAGTTGGACAAAGTAGTAACAGTACTTGCAAAATCGCCACCGTGAGCAGAAGGGAAATCAATGGCCATTCAGAGGACACAGTGCAATTTTGCTCAGCCTTTAGTGCAACCCCTGCATCTCCCCTCTCCCAGTTGCTTCGGCTTCACTGCTTCTCCTTACCCTCTCCCACTCCCGAGTCCCCACTCACTTCCCTTTCCTTCAGTGTCACTCTTTCATTATTTCTCACATGACTTTTTATGGTCCCTTCCTATCAAAACCCAGGCCTAATACAGATCTAATATAACATTTCCTTCCTCACAGAGTTTGTTTCCCGAGTTCATTCCTACATTCAGGGTCACCTTTGCCCAACGAGTGTGTTAATGTGGGGGGACAAGGCAGCCCGCTGCTCCGTGCTGACCAAAACCCCGGGGCTGGGCAGGCACATGGCTGGTTGATCCAGAGCACAGCACGGCGCTTGTGGTTAACGCAGCCTGGCTGCCACAGCAGCAACAACCTCCACAGCAAATGTAAAATGCATTAGAATAAGAGCTGTCTTTATACAATGGACCTGTTGGAAAGTAATCTCATCCTGGGGGAACCCAATCCAGCTCCACACCAACAGTTTGTAAAGGTAACTTACTATTTTAAAACAGAAAGTGAAGAACAGCAACTTCATTTCCTGAAGGTATTACGAAATGCAGAGAAATTACCCAAGAAGTATTTTGTCCTGGTTTTTCTGGCTAATAACTCTCCCTCTAACTCCTCTGCCAGGTCCTGTATACAGCTCATCAAGACTCACATATCTCATCTGAAAGGCAACATTGACAAAAGCACCATGTCCCCATCACAATCACAGAGCATTGGTAAGTGGTGGGCTTATGGGGAAAGACCAGGAAAAATCTGGTTTTTTATTTTTTCCTTGCAAGCACTTTACTCTCCTTGTGCCAAGCACTGCTTGGGAACCATTTGTTATTTATTTTATACGCTAGAAGTGTTCAAGATACTGTTGCATTTCTGTTATTGAGGCTAATGGAGACACATTTTTACAATAGTTAAATTTTCTTTTCCTGCTGTGCTACAGGCCAGACATATTCTAATGGGTTTTGAGACATACAGCCTTTTTCAAAATATCATTAATTGTCAGTGGTACGATGGATCCAAGGCCCAAAGATCAAATTTCTTTTCTCCAAAATGGAAATCGATATGCCAAGGAAAATCAGTTCAGCATGACACTGCCATCTGAGAGGGGTTCTGGACAGGAAAATGCTACCACGTTTGGCAATTTGTGGTCCTGATAAAGCACTATATATTTTTTTAGTCTGGTTATTAATTCCAACGCTGTAACTTCAATTATCAGGTCTGTTAAATATCCACTGCAGTTCATATTCCTGCACTACTTTAATAAGATGGGATTCAAACAAAAAAGCAAGAGTGGAACAAATGAAAGAAACCAGATTGTGTCTTAACAAAAATACAGTGAAAACTCCTCCTTATAGCCTTTTTACAAATCTCTATCTATGTCAGAAAGTTAGAATATTTTTATGTTTGCATTTCTCCATTATCTAGCAAACTGAAGTGTGACTTCAGTGCTGTGTGAAATACAAATTCTGAGCTAAGCTGTCATTCATTGCTGCCCCAAGATTAAATTGACATTTTGAATAATATTCTATGCCATGTAGTGTAAAAACACAGAACCCGCTCTCGTGAGATGCTGAGAATCACCGATTTCAATGGTAATTGAGGGCATTTGGACTCACTATGAACCTTCACTTCTTGCTATCATATCCATGTTTATACCAGCCCATCAGACCCTGTGTCACCTCAGACTGGAGTCAAAAATCAAACATGAAAATAAGAAGTTGGCAAAAATGCAAAAGGACACGCTCGTGCTGAAGTTCATTTAAATTTCAAAATAAAACTTCTCACCAGCTGAGCCCTGTGCAGTGGGAAAGTTAAGAATAGAAAAAAGTGCATGGTAGACTGCGTGCCTGTCATGCCTGACATTTTTGGGAGTCACGAGTTCGGGGTTACCTGACTGAACCTGGTGTGGACATGCTGTGTGACCATGTCTTTTTAATTTTCCTTCCTGTAAAAATCTGCAAAATTTCAGGTGGATGGGAAGGTTGAGTGATGTTAGCAGTGCATTCCCACATCCTTCAGTAAGTGGGAGAAAGCGCAGAAATTTTATATGAAAATATGGAGACAGCTATTTGACGAAAAGTGCTCCAGAAGTTCAATGCATTTTGACCTTATGCAACCTATGAAGTCATACTCTAGAATAAGGAGACTGAACACTTTAATACCTTTGTGGCAAAGGTCCTGCAGAGCTGAGAAAGTTCCCTTTAACCAGTCACAGGTCTTCAGAGGTGCAGATAGAGAGGAAGAGCGTGGTAGGGGTTGTAGCATCTCTATTAGCACTTTCTGGTTTGTTGTAAAATCTTCTGTGTCATCTGATGTGCTTGTGTTTGCAGAGCTCCTCCCATTGATTTGGGGGCTGCATCTGCCTCTTCTTTTAATGACACAGACAAGTGAAGACAGAAGATCAGAGCTCTGTGGATGGTGTGAATAGCTGCATCTGGGGAGGTGTGGAAGAATGAGTGTTTGCATAGCTGGAAGATAATGTACTGCTTCACATCATTTATCAGAGAAATATGAGACCAAAATAGTGCGGAGGAAGAATAAATATGGAGCTCTTGTGCTAGATATGATTTCAACAATATCACTTCAATTATAAAGTCACGTAAACAGCAGGAGAATCACAAGGGCAGCAGTAAAAGCAAATGTGTTCACATGAGTCCTGATTTAGCAGTTCTGGCATTTTTATAGAGGATGCTTCAGCTTTGTCATTGCTGTGGGAATAAAGAGAAAGGGAAATAATAAGAGCCTCCTGAATTTCCTCTGATTAATCCCCTATATCTTTTCTTGTCTATTAGCAAGAGTTCAAAAATAACTGCTAGACATAACAGTCTGACAACGCGAGGGAATGATCGGGGGAATTTTATATCCTCATTAGCCAATCTCAGAAAATACAGTTTCTCTGATACTGCATCCAGATCACTCCTTTTTCAAATAGCTTAAACCAGTGGCAGTACTGTACAGAATTTGAGGGCAGAGAGAAGATTACATTGTTAGAGAGTGGCCTCCTGTATAACCAGGCTGAACACTTTCTCCCCAGTGCCCTTTACAGAAAGCCCAATAGCTCATTTTGAATATAGTGACTTTCCTAAATGCCTTCAGACCTGATGTGAATACAAGGAGAGAATCCACCACTGTGGATTTTTAGCGATGGCCAAGCACACTCTTCATTAAGAATCTGTGTCTTGTTTCCCATTTAAATTTGTCTGCCTTGGTCCCTGGTATGACTTTCCCAGAATGGCTGAAAACATAGTCCCCAGTATTTTTTCCTATTAAGGGATGTTCACTTTGCAGTTAATTTGCCTCTCAAGCTCGCTTTTGATACACTACACAGAGCGACCTTTTGAAGAATTAGGTCAAGCCATCGGAACAGTGACACAAAGCTCAGCACAGTAACTAGAGTGTAAAAATGCTGAAAACCTCTTCACCGAGAAGCATTTGCTCCCACACTCAGACCATTTCTGTGAATCTTTTATGCACATTCTCTGATATTTCAAGGTTGTTCCAAAACATGTTGCTGTTACAAATATGTGGAACAGTTCTGTACCAGGCTCGCCTGTCCCTGGGGTAAAAGCATCGCTTTGCCCCTGCTCAGTGTTCTCTCTTACTACCAACAAGATTTGCATTTTTCTTCACAGTGGCCTCCGTTCACCTTTTTACTCTTTCTAATCCCAAATGGTTTTCAGGTGTCCATGATTTGCCAATAAATACCCATTCTCCTGGTATGGGCTAAAGTTTCTGTTCCTTTATATTAGGATATATTGGCTGTATGAAAATTTTTTCTGTATGAATGGGCGAACATATTGAATTATTCAAATGTCTCAAAAGACTGTCTACCCTTCATCAATATTTACCACTTTACCAGTAGCATCCAAAGCTTCTGTCAGGAATGAACTCAGGATTATTTCCAAATCTTCGCAGACCTTTCAGTAGTATTCAGTCTACTGGCAATGCTTGCAGGATGTTTGCCAGTGATTCCCCACTGAAAATTAGTGTTTAAAATTTCACTGCTAGACAACACTGAATCCATTCTAAGATGTATTTTACTGATACC
>VYZV01016758.1:1613-15464 GCA_013401275.1 Pandion haliaetus
TTATTACTACTTATATGTAATTTTTATAACGTATACTGCAGATCCTTAAATCCTGTCAGTGAAATGCAATACCAATCCCCTTTAGTGGTTCCCTTAATTTTTGAAATTGATCTGTAAGAAGATTTTACAAAGCAGCCTTTGTAAATAACAACAACAATAACTATCACTTGTTTTTCATCTTAACAACCATTAGGAATGAAAAGTTTGGTCTTTTCTGGATTTGTTGGATGACCAGGTAATTAAAAAAAAGTTAACAAGTTGCTAGACTCATGTCCCAGCATTACACCTGTCAGTGAAGCAGCCATACATCCGTACCCCTGTACTTTACACTAGTGTAAACACATCTACTCGGCACAACAAGGGAAAGTTGTAGGAAAAGAACCATCTGCAAAGCTGCCCTCCTGAGGCCCCTGAAGGAGGGAGCGTTGGAGGTACTGCACGGCTCTGCTTTTGTTCTGAAATTCTGCAAGCCCCTTTGCAGTAAGAGTATTTTGAGCTTAAACAAAAAATAGTGACTAGTAGGGAAGTTGTGTGCATTTTAGACTTCAAAGTACAGGCTCTGTGGCTTTGCAGGAAGTTTCTAACTTCCGCTGCAATACTCTCCCGTGCTCCCTCTTACTTTAACTATAGCTAAGAAGTCCAGCAGTAATTTTTTACAGTCAGAATAGCAACTACACCATGGTGACACTTGGGAAGCCTGGCTGCTCCAATGCTAAAGCTCAGGACAATACATTCTTCAGTGACAAGGCAAACTATTTATTGTAGGTACCGTTTAAGTCAGGATTTTGCCTTCTGTGTTACTAGTTAGTGATAGAAGAATGTCCTGCTTACCAGCTTGTTGGGGTATCGGAGCAACACAGGTTGTACAGGGACTCGTGGAACAAAGGCACCTGCAACCACAAATGAGAATTGATTGGTAAGACTAAGCTTAATACAGCAGTTGGGAGTTTTAAGTGATTCATGTAAGACATGGTATGTGGAAGGAGAAATTTTTAAAAATGCAAGAAGAATGGGAAGTGTTCTTATTGTTGTGGGTTTTCTGTGTTGTTTGGTTTTTTTTTAAATCAGCAGCACAACTAGCAAGATGTCAGGACAGAAAAGGGTTAGTCTCCATTTCAAGAAGAAAGTTGCCTAACGTTCCTAGACTGTTCAAACTCCTTTTCTGTGTATTATCTCCCCATTGATTTGCATTCATTTCAAAGGATTAGATGCTCACAAGGTTGTTGAGCATTTCCTCAACCCTTCTCTGTTCTGATCATCTTCATAAGTGATACGGATCTGAGCATGTAGTACTGGTTTTGTACCTTTGCTACCCAAGGCACTGTACAACAGTAAGAAAGGAGAGCAACATGGCTTTAACTGAAGTGCAGCAGAACAATCTACTGATCAGTGATGCTATCAAGTACCTTTCTGTGTTAAAAATAATCTCTTGGCCTGCCTTGCTAAGCACTACGCAGAGATTTTGTAACTCGGTTGCTAAGTCTTGCATGGCAAAATTTACAGGAATAGAACTTGGCACGACTGTAAGTTGAGCTAAAAGAACATCATAAGTAGCATGTATTTTGGTAGTTCATCTCATAATAATCACAATCAAGTTTCTGGATAAATAAATGAGATGAAAACTGTACAAAATACCAATCAGAAAAGTAAACTGACTGGTATAAAATAGTGGGTTTAGCGCCACTGAAACTGTAATGATGTTAGACTTTACTACAGTGCTGTTGTGGATGATGTACCTGCAGAAGTATGGGCCTTATCAGAACTACCAAATTAATATTTCACATATTATTTTCCAACAACAATGCGACAAAATCTCTCACCTTGTTTAAATGTGATCAGGCAAGATCGGTTTGTGCAGGTGCCTTCTGGGAAAATCAGTATCTTGGATTTAAAGAGAAAGAAATACATGTATACACACACATTTCATAAAAAGATTACGCTTCAGCATCAGTTACACAAAGGCTGACTTTTTATGCAAGCTCTGTGACGTATTACACTGCATCACAAGAATATCATTACTCTTTCAAAAGGAAATGAACAAATAAGTGAAGGATGCTCACAGTAGTATTAACCTGATCCATCTTGATTTGGAAACAAATGCTTTGTAAAGAGAGGAGTTCTGGGGAAAGGCCTTTATCAGTTCAGAAATATGGTACAAAAAGCTTTAAGTGTTTCACTTGAAATGTTTAGTGTCGGTAATGATAGGAGAATTGTTCCTTTGCTGGCAGCTCCTTATTGAACTGCTGGGTGTATAACTATCAAGAGTCTGGGCTGACATGAAGTGCATAGGGTACTTGAGCGTTTACAGGCACAGATACTATCAACATGAGTGAGATGAGAAGATCACAGCTTGAGGGGTAGCAGCAAAAGGCAGAGAAAGCATGTGCATCTGTGATACAGAGCTCTGAAGGCATTACACACCACTACACAGCCTCTGAACCCGAATTACTCAGACACACCAAATACCCAAAAGGTTTCTGAATTAGTGTGTGAAAGATACTAGATTAGATGCACAGTGAGCTGCAATGTGACACACTGAATCCGGCCCTCTATGGAATACAAGGAAGATTTATGTTTCTCGTATCACTATAGGATCATAAGCAGCACTCCAAAAAAATCTCAGTACAAGAACTGGTGTGGATCAAAACAGTGTTCAAGGTGCGCTCCCACTTCAGTCCAAATGAACAGCTCAAGGCTAGATGAGGGCATCATTAGGTCACACCCAAGAGACATAGCCTGTACTAAGGTATGAGAGAGACAGCTGCAGATTAACAGTCAGTCCTTGACTAGACATTCTATAATCAGAAATTGTTCACTGGTGCTATGGACACAAAAATAGATACGTTTCAGCTTAGCATATGTGATAAGCCACAGAAAACGTATTAGTGACTGACCAAAGAGTAAGCAATCATTCCCTCCTTCCCCTTCGTTTTGGTACACGGTTGGGAGAAGCACTCATCAGAACCTCATGCTATTAATAAGCACAAGCATTGCCCTACCTGTTGTGTTTTGGTTTTAGGAGGAGGGAACGGGGAATCCAGCTACTCTTTCTTTTCTATTGTGCTAAGAGAATGCAACCCAGGCACTCTGAAGAGGATATGACAGACATCATCTTGTGGTCAAGTTTCTCAAAAAAAACAGAGTAGGAGGAAGGTGTGGCCAGGGCACAGGACTAAGAATCACCCAGTGACACCCCCAGTTGTACTGCTGACTTAGTCTTGGAGATTCCCAGATTACTTGACTCATAGACTGTTTATGCCATGATACATATCTAGTTTTTATCCCAAGTGCAGTATTGCTGTAGAGCCAATTCCCCTTTCCTCCCCATACTATTCTCAGCAGAGATTAGGTCTACCAGGGCTTTGCTGGAGTCACTTCATCCATAACAGTTTAGCAAATCACAAGCATCAGTGTAGTTTGTAAGCACAGTATTACAAAAAAAAAATGCCTGCCTTGGTTTGACTTGTGCATATTTAAAACTCTCCATATAACTGACAAACTGAAAAAAATAATGGAGGTTTTAAAAATACTCATGGCAGCTTAGAAAAATGCATTTTTGAGTCAAATTAAAGTAGCCTAAACATAAACTAAAAAGCTTTTTGAAAGGTCCTTGCTAAGTAAAAATGAGGCATGAAATGTCTAAATAATGCCATTTCAAAAAAAGTGGCAAGTGTTGGTCTTCCGTATGTGAATGTTCTCTCTTTCTAGAGACTATTCAGAAAGTAGAGCAGTGCATTCTGGCCTAGCTGTCATAAGAGATACCTGCTACTGAAGTCTGTATTTTCACTTGCCTCTCTTAATTTTCCTCAAGAGCCATTCACTGGAACAAAAGTGAAGGAAAAGTTAACTTTTCTCAGTCATTTAGGACATATCCAACTATGACTAAGGAGATCTTGTGACCTTAGCTACTGAACCAGTCTCTTCTTTGAGTTTTTATTTTAAGGAAATCAACCCATAAGAAAACAAGTCAAGAACTAATTCAAATCACAAAGCATGAGTTTATACACAAATCTGCACAGGATATCTTTGGAGAAAGGTCTTGCATCACTGACTATATTTGTCCAGCAGCATGGCAATGATACTGTATTCATAGTATCTGAAGGCAACATGAGACCAGAGTCAATGCAACAGAAGGAAGCAGAGAGGCACTGCCAAATGAGACGTCAGTAGGTTCACAACCGCTCCAGGTCTTTCTTCTTGCAAAGGATGCGGATTTCCATCCGAGCCCTCTGCCTCTTGTAAAAGCAGCAGAGTTGCTGCCTCAACACTCTTCTCCCTCCTGAGCAACCCCTGCCCCATTAGCTCTTCAGGATGGAAAGCCATCCGAGGCCTAGAAGCGCAACAGCAACTTGCTGCTGAGGAATGACCATGGGAAAAACAGCAGAATCAGTAACTACTGCTTCCATGTTAAAATCTTTCCACAATTCAGACCAATCTAAAAGTCTTGGTTTTAGTGCATTATTAACCTAAAGAGTGAACTGAGCTTCATCTCAGCTATTCTCCACATGTGAAATTGATGTTTTAAGCTTAAGTGCTGTTCACGCTGGAGCTTGGACAGCCTGGGTTACCCATCTCATCAACTGCTTATCCCCTGTTACGAGCACAGCTTTGCAACATAGCTTCTCATTCAAGAGCTAGCTTGAGAGTACTTATTCACATATATCAATGCAAGTCATCTGCTACACTGAAGACAGTACGTTAAGACTTGAATAGGGAAAAGAGAAAGTCAACAGCATCTGCATTTGGAACAGCAGCTGGTAGTGGATGGATTTTAACTGACCCATTTGTCACAACAAAACTCTTTCTGGGAACCAGCCTCTCATCTTCCTTTCCTAAACCAGTCATATACCTGAGAGCTGACTTCATCTTCGTACATCAACAGAATCCTATTCAGCTGGGCACTTGTGATATTATGACGCACACTGAATATGGAATATGAATACATGACAGAAGACTAGTAGCATATTTATTACCTGTGGCCACTGGCCTCTTGATAATGCCCGCTTTGTTATCTCGATGACCGTATTCTTCCGTGAATCAGGGTCTTGACGAGAAACTGATACAGGCTGAAGGGAACTTAAAATGGCTGTGAAAGAGATAAAAATTTTTATTTGTCTCATACTAGTGCTTAGAAAACACATGAGCTCAAGACTCTCTGTAGCAAAAACTTGTTATGCTCATGCCTGGAGACAGACTGCACAAACAGCTTTCAGACTAAATAGATAAGAAGAGTGTTATTATTGTCCTCATTTTGCAAAACGGGAAGTAAGACATAGAAGACATACCTACACTGCCAGCTGAGGAGCTTTACAGTAGGTATAAACATGCCAAATTCTCCCAAACACATTCTACTAATATTGCTGTTATTTTTCACTGGCATTTCCACACAATTCTAAGGAAGAGACCTGATCGGGTCTCTGCTCTTGGGCCACACTCAGGCCTAACTCATGCAGACTGTAACCAACAAGTAGTTTGAGCCTATGCTGAAGAAGTAAGATGTCCCTTTTCGGTGACAAAGCATGCACAGCTCCTGTGTAAATTGCAGACACACCCCCCCNAGAAACTTAGGGAAGAATTATCTTTATGTCCTACTCCTCTGCTTTTAAGAGAAGATCAATGTATTATCAGTTTATTTCCTACAAAGACACTTTTCTATGTTGCCCACTGAGTTTAGTTTTGGGTTACTGTACAGCCAGCAGAAAGTCTACAGCTGATTCTAGTAATAATGCAAATGGGGATTCTTTTTGTGCCAAAAGGAGGAGGAAATAATAGCAGCATGAATCATCTGATCTTTTCCATTCTTTGCATTTCCTTTTTGAGTAACTTCTCTTTTATTCTTTCCTGGTTTGACTCCCATTAAAAAAAAAATCCGTAATAGTGCCTGCAAGTTTAAACTTATAAATACGGTATTTTCCAGACTGCTGTAGTTTGGGTCTGTTTTGAAATAACCTTCACTAATCCGTGTTCTACATTTGTGGGCCACACTGTTAAAAGACAGCAGTCAAACAGATTTCTCAAGCTATCTACTGGGAGAATTTTAGGAGAAAGCTTCTAGCCTCAGCAGTTATAAAACATGCTTTCAGTATAAAGCAAATTTAAAGCGGTATTATATTTCATATCTGAAAAAACCAGCATAGTTTTAGACATTTTGACCAATTCAGAAACATAACTTGTCGCAGGGATTTCACTGGAAATAATCTGTCAATGTCTTTGAAGCCTAAGGATATAAGACGTCTGCCCTTAAAATCACTTTCGGAGATAAGATTTTTGGCCTAATTTCAAATTGCTGACTTCTAACATTTTATTTTTTCATAAATACTTACTGCCAAGTACCGGAGTTGACAGGTTCTCTGCTCTAGACACTATTGATGGCATTCCAGTTAGGGCAGAAATAATGGCATCAAAAAAACTTGAATGAGGAGCTGCAACAAAGATTGGGGCTTCCAGTAGACTTGCTATTTTCCCTTTTACTTTAACTTGGAAACCCATTACGAAGAACAATGTACGAGTTAGGCATGAGAGGGTTGTCTGGATCATCCTCCTTGTAAACAGAAACACAAAAATATCATCCATCTTACAGTTAGTATTTCTTTTGTACTTTAAAAGAAAAGTCCATAACAGGCTTCCTAGTTCTCAGCAGCACTAGGGCCAGGCACAGGGTAGCAATACTACTCACCGAGAGAGTGTAGGGCTAAAGGGGAAGGAGTAGAAGCAGGGAAGGGAACATCGCCTTTTCATGTTGAAACCAGATTATAATTTTAAAGATAAGGCAATGTATAGCACCTTGCTAAACCCTTCTCCCAGGTATACTATTTCTCTTGCGATATTTTATAGCATTGTAGCACAAGACTATTGCGAGGTGAGGGTGGGTAATTAGCAGATTCAGTACCCTTTTTGTAAGAACTTAGGTAACTCTGTTACTGTTCTTTTACTATCAGTTTTAAACCAGTAATATTAAATGACAATGTTCCCTTACTGGAACACATTCCCTTCATGGGGCACTTCGTAATCTCTCAGCCTTGTTAGAATTCACTTCCTGTGTCTCCTCCTCCTGCGTGCAGCTGCAGTGCATTGTAGCTAGAAGGGAACTTCATTACTCTGAGGTCAGAAGCTCAGCAACTGACACCCAGAACCCACAGAGGCAGCTGTACAATACTCCTTCAAGGGCAACATAGCTAAGAGAGGAGCTGTCAAAGCTAATTTTGTCATAAATTATAGCATAGCAGGAATGATAAGGGCCACACAGAAACTCAGCCTATGTAGCATTACCAAATACTTTTCTTAATGAGCTTCTTTTCTCAAATATTCCTATCAGTATTATTACTAAAGTAAGTCCTGGCTTACAATAGTCTAGAAAGATTTTTATACAGATCTGTTTTAGCCTCAAGACAATTGAAAATCTACCTATTTAAAAAGCTCCACTATTGTTGTAAAATAGGTGAAATAACTTTTTGATGAGTGTAAATGGGTAAAACCAAGATTTGACTGAGGACTCCTCTTTAATCAAAAGGAGAAAATGAGGGTGAGGAAAAAAAAAATGTTTTAGACCCTGGCTCTGTGTTATTAGGGAAAAAAAACCCAAAACCACAGAGTTTTCACAAATACCGGTCACTTTTACCTTCTCCATCCTTTCAGTGGCACAGATCCTTTTCCAGGATGACGGAAAGTTGCAATTGATGCAAACAGCCATGCTAGCAGTAAAATGAATGCAATGCATATGGCACGGAGGGGTAGCAAAATAATCCCCTGAAGAATAGTCTGGAAAAAAAGAGGGGAAAAATCTTAAGAAATGGTATCAACAGGAATGACACTGATATCTGTGTAGTTACATTATATGGACTTTCAAATACTAACACTACTGCTACGTGATTTAGGCAGGAAAGCATTAACGATTCCAGTGTTCATATGGGAAGTCATTCATTCACAGCATTTAATTTTCACTTTTGGGTTCCCATTTGAGGTAGAACCACAACATCTGAGTATTTGAGTTTTTAGCTTGGATGCTGTTAGACAGAGAGGGTAAACAGAGTTTACTGGCTTTAGTTTATACTTGGACTTGGTCTGCAGCATACAACTGGCTCAGATGAGTCTGCTCAGCTGATACATACCTCCACTACAGAGCCTTCTGTCACTAGGTGCCTGTCTAGAAGCCAAGTGGGATTGTTAAGATGACTAAAATGTACTCTTGCCCTTTCAAAATGACAAATCTTGTGCTGAGTCACACTATTGCTACAAGTAATCCTCACTGCTACTGCTTGGAGTAGTGCACATGCAACACAACTTCATTCCCCCTAGTTGGGACTTAGGCGAAATGGAGTTTTCAGTAAAACTGAACCTGTGGTTTAAGACAAAGGTTCAGACTTTACAGTGCTGTTGAAGCTGCTGTAGAGGCTCTTGGCTCATTGCCTTTGGAAGTGGTTTGCTCACCGCCCACTGCAAACATGCAGCAGAACCCTTCTGATTATGGAGATTAACTTGTTGCCTCCTGTTTGAAGCGTCTTGGATATTAACCTCTGTGCTAGGACACCCTTGAATTTTTCAAAATAAGTTGAGAAAGCTTACTTCCCTTTCTTCCCCACAGTCAGGAAGCTGTTATTAGCTTGCTTTAACTTGAAGCAAAAGAAACTGCTGAGAGAGTTCTGCTATGGTCATAGACAGCCAAGCTAGGTAGCAAAACCAGCATAAAACAGATCCAAGCCTGTTCACTGCTGCTTCAGTTCTTCATGTATGTTTGTAAGGGGAGTGGAAGGAAGGAGAAACACTAACATGCCCTGGTTGCAAATAATCCTTAAATATCATCCCCAGCACCCCCTAAGGAATTTTTTGCCTGCATTTTTTTGTGCGCATCTCCAGGAAACAGGTGTATTGGCACAACCTTGTTAACAGGCGGCTGTGGTACAGGGCAGGGCAGAAAGAAATTCTTAATTGTTCTACCCCAGTAAATTAGGTTAGAAACTATATCCTGAAGGTTGGCCTTTATGGCGCAACACAGCACTATGCAGATTGAGCAAGCACAGGTCTGGGAGGCAGGTGAGCTGTGTTAGCATGCGGAAGTCATAGCCTAGCATTCCTGGTAAGCTAGTAAACGGTTCAACTCCTTTTGGCACCTAATCCAGCTCAGCTACCACTCACTGATGAGGATCAGCTCTGTGTGCATACACATGCACAAAACGATACACAACCAAGCAGAACTGTAGTAGTGAATTTTTTTATTTTATTTGGGCTATGTTTCTAAAAGTCCCTCAAAACTTATATGAGAGTGCATCATTGGTCACAGACTGACAGCTCTACCAGTTCAGAAGTATGGTAGAAGTTATTGAAGGAGAGTTGTGCTAGTTGAACTTAACGCTTGCCAGCTTACTATTTTTTATGCTTTACTATTTTTTAAGAAAAATCTACAACTGAACAACAGTGTTCCTGTCTCAAAAATCAGCTCTTTAGCAATGGCTACTTATGTACAGGAAAAGCAAGGCTTTTAATAAGTTTTACAAAATAGTTTGCAACTTATATACTTGAGCCATGATTATTAAGCAACACAGTGGATTTCAGTTTATCTCTTTTCTTTAAACAGAAGCAAGTGTTTGTAGTACATTTGGAATATAAGCATCTTTGAGTATTATTTATCCAATTCTTTGATGTAGTAGGTTGGTTCTAATTTTCCTTTCATCAACACGGTCCTTTCCCTCCCCACCAAATCCCTTCCATCTTCACCTAAAGTCCTCTTACTGTCCTCTTGCCAATATTCAGGAACAGCTCTGGCCTCTGGCTCTAAACCCTGTGATGCTGATGAGGATTAACAGGAATTTTGGGCCTTCAGGACTCGGTTCTGTGTTACAAAAGGTACAGTGACAGCAGACCAAACTTGCTAGTGGATACACAGTGCAAATTATCAGAAGCATGAGAAGCAGGTTCACAGTGTTGATGCTTATGTTCTGTAAGCACTGCCATACAACATGTTTCCAGGAGAGATCTGAACATTCAGGTATGATTATTTTCTTCTTTTATATAACAGTTATATATAACTAGCTATGGAATTTTAACCATAACTTCATGGACAACAGGAAAAGGACTGCTTTAGATCACAGAAATGGGTTCAGTAGCTAGATATAAGAGATTTGGCCCTGGAGATCTATTGCTCCTACTCTCTTTGATGCCAGTCATGTCAAATCTGAAAAAGTCAGGTACCAAGTTAAACCAACCAAGACTCCTTGCTTGTCTCCCAAAATCAAATGTGTCTTTTTCTCCATATGCATCCTCTTGTACTATGATTTGTAGTCCCAGTTCAACATTTCAGCTGCATTCAGTTATCCAGAATGGGCAGCATAAGCATAAATCAGTGTGTTTTGACTTAAAATAACTTTTTGCTTTATGAAAAAAAGAGAAAAAATATGCACTGACCTACAATAAAAAATAAAGGATGCAATAGCGAAAGCAAAACAATCCCTTCCTCAAAAATTTAATAAATTCATTAATCTATTTTAGGCAGATGCACAGGTGGTACTGATCTGCTGATGCAGGCTATTGGCTTTCTAGGTCACTGTGTAATGAGGCAGAGTTGATTTCTGCTCCACCAGCTGCAGAGTAGGGTAAGAATGGGACAGAAAAGAGAAAGGTCAAGGTAGGCTAGAAAAGAAAAAAGTATAGAAGAAAAACATACAGAAGAAAGTACAGGTTCAAAGTTTAGTAACTAGTAAGTAGGATCAGAGCCACTCCAGCTTCTGTATACAGTAATCACAAAGACAGAATTATTCTCAGTCATCCAAATAACCTTTTCCCACTTTTGGAATCACCTGTGTACTTTCTATTTAAAGTGTCTGCAGCAACTGCATAGCCTGTCACTGCAGCTGTTGCAGACACCTGCAGTAGTCCTTGCGGTCCGGGTCACACTCCCGCAGCCGACTGACCCTTGAGCAAATACATGGGATTATACTGTCACTGATGTCAGTAACCAGGGAAGGGGAAAAGCAGGTCTATCAGAAAGCCACGGAATTCAGTTTGAAATTCTGTTCAACTTCAGCTGCTCACAAGTTATCTAGGAAGCAGCAGAAGAGCAGGCTGGGGACCAGAATGAAGCCTAACTCCAGCTGAACTCCCCTGACATCTGAAACTGTGATCAGAGGGACTGTCTCCCAAAGCAGTACATGCACAGCAAGACATGGTCTTCCATGAGCGTCCAGAGTATGTCACAGCTCTGCCAGGCAGTCTAACCGCTTGCTTCCAGGTATAGGTTTGAAAATAACACTTATAGCATGCTGGTTGTGCCATTACGTAGTTCACCATTACATAAATCCACTGAGCATCTCTTCTGAATAAAAGTGGAATCTAGTAATGACTTAACTAGTATTTGTGCGTTGCAGTTGCAGTTCAGAAGTCAGGAAGGCAAGCGAGCGTCAGGATGAACAGAACTAGAACTAAAAAAAAGAAAAAATCCCAACACTGAATTGCAGCCAGCTTCAGTTAGAAGATGGAAACCAGAAATATTTGAACAACTGTTTTAAAATCTTGTCTGGTACATGCAGATGTTTAGCACAGCACAACTGATCCTTGTTTTGCACATTCTGAAGACGGGCAAAAATCTCATTGGCTCGTAAACTACTAGCGATGCAAGGACTGGCAAAAATTGTAAAATCTTCTCACTCCACTTTTCAGTCTGGCTACAGCCTATTTTTATATTTGAAGATGAATGAAATGCAAACAGCTAGCCTGTCTCGCTTTCAGGCTCCGTTCATCAGGGGACAGGAGCCTTTACATTCAAGGAGTTTACCAACATATGAAAATCCAGCATTGGGCTCCCAGAGACGGTTTTGAAATTGTATGGTTTCATCAGTGTATGTTGAAGGAATAGTATAGAATAGGGGGAATATAACAAAACAGTCATTTAACATGCAAGAACAGAGATACACTCCATTTGATTTAAATGGAAAGAGAAGGGGCACTTCCCTTTCTTGAAGTTTATAATGACACTGTCTGGTAAGGCTCTGATTCCCAGCTGGTCCGATACGCAGTGCTGGGCAAGACAGGAGCAGGCATTTACAGGATAAAGCAGACAGCAGGAAGTATCCTAGTCTCTATGACTATAGGGGAAAGAGAACAGAAGGGGGCAATACACAATACAAAAAGGTTGTCTCTCTTGTGTCTTTCTGCTTTAAAGGTCTGTGACTACTGCAATTTTGCTTCAAATCTCACTAGCACCGGGCCCTGACCCAGCCAGGTACTTTTTCTTCCAGGTGCATTGTGGAGTTAGGTATGGAGTGTATCTTGCCTTAAGACATGCCATGTTTTTCATCCCTTCCTCCTGAAGGGAAAAAGTAGGATATATTTATTATTGCTAAAATGGCAATTGTAGCTTAAAATTGCAAGCTTTTGAAAGTAGTCTGTGCATCCTCCAGAAAGAACAGGCAGCACAGAAAGCTGTCCATTTCTGGAACCTCATTAAGAAACTGGTTTCTTTACCTCGGGGTTCATGCCTACAGCTACTGATTCAGATGCATTTGAAATGTGTTTCAGGCTGCTAGTAAAACATAGGGATAAAAGGATTTGAAATTGTTTTCCAGGTTTCTCACATTTCCTCCACCCAGCTACCTTCAGGGCAAACATTGTTTATAACTTGAGGAAGAGCTATATGAAACATAAAATATTTAGTTGCACATCAGCCTCAGATATTTATAACAATCAGCAGAAAGTGCTGTAAGTTCACCTACACACAGAAGTCCTCATTGTCCTCACTGAGATGTCAGTTCATACTTAGTTTCAGCTCAGTTTTTTAGAGAAAGTTTCTAAAAATCAAAGCCCAGAAATACTCTTTGCTTTCTTAATTGTAAGTCTTGTGTACGCTTGTGTACAACCTGTACTGGCACGACATTCAGCTCAGAACCCTAATTCAGTTCACCCAGTGACACCAGTCAGTAACCCAGTGGAACTGCGGATACCTTTTTTGTCGTCCACAATGCAATATGGAACCAAGAGTTTAACTTCCCTCCCCCAAACCCAGGCTTAAAATCAGCCTAAAGTGAGTTAAGTGTCTGAAACAGGATTACTGTAAAAAGTTATTTTCTATTTTATCTTATCATACCAGAGAAAAGTTACCATCATCTTCACTCAAGAGCTGAGGCTCAATGGTCTGACACAATGGCTAGATGGGTAGTATTTCATTCTTGCGATTCGAACCGCATGCAAACCGGAGTCAAACAGGACTCCTGTTTTCTCTAGGAGTCATGTGTTATCTGTAATGATTGTGCAAATCTTCTCAGAAGCGTGCTGCAAATCTTGTGCTAGAAGTTTAAGTGTGAAGTCGGTAAGCCTGTGTGCGTGTAGAGCAAGCACGCAGTCTGTGGACTCTGAGCACCGATAGCTGGAAGAACTTCGCTTCAAAAACCAGTGACTTTTTAATGCCGAACACCTTTTGCATCTTTGCTTTGACCATTTACATAACCTATTCATTCTGCTATCACCAGACTAGATCAGGAAGCAAACTTTGCCGTACTTGGGAAGGAACTACCGTTTCCTGGAAAGCACAGGCGCTGTAGCTGTTGAGTGTCAGGTTGCTACGTACTGTCCCTTCACGGCTCGGCACCGGGACCGGGCTGCAGGACAGGCCCCAGCAGCGCCCGTGCTCCTGTCAGACAGGCCAGCGGTTTCGGCGGAGCAAGCGGCAGTTCTACACAGTATTCACTCGCACAGTCGCGTTCTCCCATCGGAAGGGGGTCTTTTTAGAAGGGCCGTTGACCTTCACACCGCATCGGTGGCAAGCCCTTGGTTCAGAGCGGCGAAAGTAACGCTGCTTTAGACAAGCTGGCAGAACGCCGCGCCCGGCGCAGCACAGCCAGCGTGCGCTGGGGCCGACAGCCTCCC